>JAVIAB010000145.1:2577413-2647184 GCA_032433765.1 Megaustenia siamemsis | reverse complement strand
TCTCACCAACCATCAAACCTCCAACCATCTCACCAACATCTCACCAACCATCTCACCAACCATCAAACCTCCAACCATCTCACCAACATCTCACAAACATCTCACCAAACAACCATCTCACCAACCAACCATCTCACCAACCATCAAACCTCCAACCATCTCACCAACTATCTCACCAACCATCTCACCAAACAACCATCTCACCAACCATCTCACCAACCAATCATCTCACCAACCATCAAACCTCCAATCATCTCACCAACCATCCATCTCACCAACCATTATCTCACCAACCATCAAACCTCCAATCATCTCACCAACCATCCACCTCACCAACCAACCATCTCACCAACCATCAAACCTCCAATCATCTCACCCACCATCAAACTCCAATCATCTCACCAACCATCAAACCTCCAATCATCTCACCATCTAACCTCCAATCATCTCACCAACCATCCAATCATCTCACCAACCATCAAACCTCCAATCATCTCACCAACCACCCATCTCACCAACCAACCATCTCACCGATCATCAAAACTCCAATCACCTCACCAACCATCAAACCTCCTATCATCTCACAACCATCCAATCATCTCACCAACCATCAAACCTCCAATCATCTCACCAACCACCCATCTGACCAACCAACCATCTCACCAACCAACAAACCTCCAATCATCTCACCAACCATCCATCTCAACAACAACCATCTCACCAACCAACAAACCTCCAATCATCTCAATACCATCCATCTCACCAACCATCAAACCTCGAATTATCTCATTAAACAATCATCTCACAACCATCAAACCTCCAATCATCTCACCAAACAATGATCTTACACACCATCAAACTTCCAATCATCTCACCAACCATCAAACCTCTAACCATCTCACCAAACAATGATCTCATCAACCATCAAACCTCCAATCATCTCACCAACCATCAAACCTCCAATCATCTCACCAACCATCAAACCTCCAATCATCTCACCAACCATCAAACCTCCAGTCATCTTACCAACCATCAAACCTCCAATCATCTCACCAACCATGAAACCTCCAATCATCTCACCAACCATGAAACCTCCGACCAAATTACCAACCACCAAACCTCCAATCATCTCACAAACCATGAAACCTCCAACCATCTCACCAACCACCAAACCTCCAATCATCTCACCAACCATGAAACCCCAACTATCTCACCAACCACCAAATTTCCAATCATCTCACCAACCATCAAACCTCCAATCATCTCACCAACCACCAAACCTCCAACCATCTCACCAACCATCAAACCTCCAACCATCTCACCAACCACCAAACCTCCAATCATCTCACCAACCATGAAACCTCCAACCATCTCACCAACCACCAAACCTCCAATCATCTCACCAACCATCAAACCTCCAACCATCTCACCAACCATCAAACCTCCAACCATCTCACCAACCATCAAACCTCCAATCATCTCACCAACCATGAAACCTCCAAATATCTCACCAACCATCAAACCTCCAACCATCTCACCAACCACCAAACCTCCAATCATCTCACCAACCATCAGACCTCCAATCATCTCACCAACCATCAAACCTCCAATCATCTCACAGCCATCAAACCTCCAATCATCTCACCAACCATCAAACCGCCAACCATCTCACCAACCATCAAACCTCCAATCATCTCACAACCATCAAACCGCCAACCATCTCACCAACCATCAAACCTCCAACCATCTCACCAACGAACCAAACAACTAAGAAAACTCTAACCAACCAACCGTCTCACCAACCATCAAACCTCCAACCATCTCACCAACCATCTCACCAAACAACCATCTCACCAACCATCAAACCTCCAACCATCTCACCAACCATCAAACCTCCAACCATCTCACCAACCATCTCACCAAACAACCATCTCACCAACCATCAAACCTCCAACCATCTCACCAACCATAAAACCTCCAACCATCTCACCAAACAACCATCTCACCAACCATCAAACCTCCAACCATCTCACCAACCATCAAACCTCCAACCATCTCACCAAACAACCATCTCACCAACCATCTCACCAACCATCTCACCAACCATCAAACCTCCAACCATCTCACCAACCATCTCACAAACATCTCACCAACAACCATCTCACCAACCAACCATCTCACCAACCATCAAACCTCCAACCATCTCACCAACTATCTCACCAACCATCTCACCAAACAACCATCTCACCAACCATCTCACCAACCAATCATCTCACCAACCATCAAACCTCCAATCATCTCACCAACCAATTATCTCACAACCATCAAACCTCCAATCATCTCACCAACCATCCACCTCACCAACCAACCATCTCACCAACCATCAAACCTCCAATCATCTCACCCACCATCAAACCTCCAATCATCTCACCAACCATCAAACCTCCAATCATCTCACCATCTAACCTCCAATCATCTCACCAACCATCCAATCATCTCACCAACCATCAAACCTCCAATCATCTCACCAACCACCCATCTCACCAACCAACCATCTCACCGATCATCAAAACTCCAATCACCTCACCAACCATCAAACCTCCTATCATCTCACAACCATCCAATCATCTCACCAACCATCAAACCTCCAATCATCTCACCAACCACCCATCTCACCAACCAACCATCTCACCAACCAACAAACCTCCAATCATCTCACCAACCATCCATCTCACCAACCATCCATCTCAACAACCAACCATCTCACCAACCAACAAACCTCCAATCATCTCACCAACCATCCATCTCACCAACCATCAAACCTCGAATTATCTCATTAAATAATCATCTCACAACCATCAAACCTCCAATCATCTCACCAAACAATGATCTTACACACCATCAAACTTCCAATCATCTCACCAACCATCAAACCTCTAACCATCTCACCAAACAATGATCTCATCAACCATCAAACCTCCAATCATCTCACCAACCATCAAACCTCCAATCATCTCACCAACCATCAAACCTCCAATCATCTCACCAACCATCAAACCTCCAGTCATCTTACCAACCATCAAACCTCCAATCATCTCACCAACCATGAAACCTCCAATCATCTCACCAACCATGAAACCTCCGACCAAATTACCAACCACCAAACCTCCAATCATCTCACAAACCATGAAACCTCCAACCATCTCACCAACCACCAACCTCCAATCATCTCACCAACCATGAAACCTCCAACTATCTCACCAACCACCAAATTTCCAATCATCTCACCAACCATCAAACCTCCAATCATCTCACCAACCACCAAACCTCCAACCATCTCACCAACCATCAAACCTCCAACCATCTCACCAACCACCAAACCTCCAATCATCTCACCAACCATGAAACCTCCAACCATCTCACCAACCACCAAACCTCCAATCATCTCACCAACCATCAAACCTCCAACCATCTCACCAACCATCAAACCTCCAACCATCTCACCAACCATCAAACCTCCAATCATCTCACCAACCATGAAACCTCCAAATATCTCACCAACCATCAAACCTCCAACCATCTCACCAACCACCAAACCTCCAATCATCTCACCAACCATCAGACCTCCAATCATCTCACCAACCATCAAACCTCCAATCATCTCACAGCCATCAAACCTCCAATCATCTCACCAACCATCAAACCGCCAACCATCTCACCAACCATCAAACCTCCAATCATCTCACAACCATCAAACCGCCAACCATCTCACCAACCATCAAACCTCCAACCATCTCACAAACGAACCAAACAACTAAGAAAACTCTAACCAACCAACCGTCTCACCAACCATCAAACCTCCAACCATCTCACCAACCATCTCACCAAACAACCATCTCACCAACCATCAAACCTCCAACCATCTCACCAACCATCAAACCTCCAACCATCTCACCAACCATCTCACCAAACAACCATCTCACCAACCATCAAACCTCCAACCATCTCACCAACCATCAAACCTCCAACCATCTCACCAAACAACCATCTCACCAACCATCTCACCAACCATCAAACCTCCAACCATCTCACCAACCATCTCACATCCATCTCACCAAACAACCATCTCACCAACCAACCATCTCACCAACCATCAAACCTCCAACCATCTCACCAACCATCAAACCTCCAACCATCTCACCAACCATCAAACCTCCAATCATCTCACCAACCATGAAACCTCCAAATATCTCACCAACCATCAAACCTCCAACCATCTCACCAACCACCAAACCTCCAATCATCTCACCAACCATCAGACCTCCAATCATCTCACCAACCATCAAACCTCCAATCATCTCACAGCCATCAAACCTCCAATCATCTCACCAACCATCAAACCGCCAACCATCTCACCAACCATCAAACCTCCAATCATCTCACAACCATCAAACCGCCAACCATCTCACCAACCATCAAACCTCCAACCATCTCACCAACGAACCAAACAACTAAGAAAACTCTAACCAACCAACCGTCTCACCAACCATCAAACCTCCAACCATCTCACCAACCATCTCACCAAACAACCATCTCACCAACCATCAAACCTCCAACCATCTCACCAACCATCAAACCTCCAACCATCTCACCAACCATCTCACCAAACAACCATCTCACCAACCATCAAACCTCCAACCATCTCACCAACCATCAAACCTCCAACCATCTCACCAAACAACCATCTCACCAACCATCTCACCAACCATCTCACCAACCATCAAACCTCCAACCATCTCACCAACCATCTCACAAACATCTCACCAAACAACCATCTCACCAACCAACCATCTCACCAACCATCAAACCTCCAACCATCTCACCAACTATCTCACCAACCATCTCACCAAACAACCATCTCACCAACCATCTCACCAACCAATCATCTCACCAACCATCAAACCTCCAATCATCTCACCAACCATCCATCTCACCAACCAATTATCTCACCAACCATCAAACCTCCAATCATCTCACCAACCATCCACCTCACCAACCAACCATCTCACCAACCATCAAACCTCCAATCATCTCACCCACCATCAAACCTCCAATCATCTCACCAACCATCAAACCTCCAATCATCTCACCATCTAACCTCCAATCATCTCACCAACCATCTCACCAACCATCAAACCTCCAATCATCTCACCAACCATCAAACCTCCAATCATCTCACCATCTAACCTCCAATCATCTCACCAACCATCCAATCATCTCACCAACCATCAAACCTCCAATCATCTCACCAACCACCCATCTCACCAACCAACCATCTCACCAATCATCAAAACTCCAATCACCACACCAACCATCCATCTCACCAACCATCCATCTCAACAACCAACCATCTCACCAACCAACAAACCTCGAATTATCTCATTAAACAATCATCTCACAACCATCAAACCTCCAATCATCTCACCAAACAATGATCTTACACACCATCAAACTTCCAATCATCTCACCAACCATCAAACCTCTAACCATCTCACCAAACAATGATCTCATCAACCATCAAACCTCCAATCATCTCACCAACCATCAAACCTCCAATCATCTCACCAACCATCAAACCTCCAATCATCTCACCAACCATCAAACCTCCAGTCATCTTACCAACCATCAAACCTCCAATCATCTCACCAACCATGAAACCTCCAATCATCTCACCAACCATGAAACCTCCGACCAAATTACCAACCACCAAACCTCCAATCATCTCACAAACCATGAAACCTCCAACCATCTCACCAACCACCAAACCTCCAATCATCTCACCAACCATGAAACCTCCAACTATCTCACCAACCACCAAATTTCCAATCATCTCACCAACCATCAAACCTCCAATCATCTCACCAACCACCAAACCTCCAACCATCTCACCAACCATCAAACCTCCAACCATCTCACCAACCACCAAACCTCCAATCATCTCACCAACCATGAAACCTCCAACCATCTCACCAACCACCAAACCTCCAATCATCTCACCAACCATCAAACCTCCAACCATCTCACCAACCATCAAACCTCCAACCATCTCACCAACCATCAAACCTCCAATCATCTCACCAACCATGAAACCTCCAAATATCTCACCAACCATCAAACCTCCAACCATCTCACCAACCACCAAACCTCCAATCATCTCACCAACCATCAGACCTCCAATCATCTCACCAACCATCAAACCTCCAATCATCTCACAGCCATCAAACCTCCAATCATCTCACCAACCATCAAACCGCCAACCATCTCACCAACCATCAAACCTCCAATCATCTCACAACCATCAAACCGCCAACCATCTCACCAACCATCAAACCTCCAACCATCTCACCAACGAACCAAACAACTAAGAAAACTCTAACCAAAAACCGTCTCACCAACCATCAAACCTCCAACCATCTCACCAACCATCTCACCAAACAACCATCTCACCAACCATCAAACCTCCAACCATCTCACCAACCATCAAACCTCCAACCATCTCACCAACCATCTCACCAAACAACCATCTCACCAACCATCAAACCTCCAACCATCTCACCAACCATCAAACCTCCACCATCTCACCAAACAACCATCTCACCAACCATCTCACCAACCATCTCACCAACCATCAAACCTCCAACCATCTCACCAACCATCTCACAACCATCTCACCAAACAACCATCTCACCAACCAACCATCTCACCAACCATCAAACCTCCAACCATCTCACCAACCATCAAACCTCCAACCATCTCACCAACCATCAAACCTCCAATCATCTCACCAACCATGAAACCTCCAAATATCTCACCAACCATCAAACCTCCAACCATCTCACCAACCACCAAACCTCCAATCATCTCACCAACCATCAGACCTCCAATCATCTCACCAACCATCAAACCTCCAATCATCTCACAGCCATCAAACCTCCAATCATCTCACCAACCATCAAACCGCCAACCATCTCACCAACCATCAAACCTCCAATCATCTCACAACCATCAAACCGCCAACCATCTCACCAACCATCAAACCTCCAACCATCTCACCAACGAACCAAACAACTAAGAAAACTCTAACCAACCAACCGTCTCACCAACCATCAAACCTCCAACCATCTCACCAACCATCTCACCAAACAACCATCTCACCAACCATCAAACCTCCAACCATCTCACCAACCATCAAACCTCCAACCATCTCACCAACCATCTCACCAAACAACCATCTCACCAACCATCAAACCTCCAACCATCTCACCAACCATCAAACCTCCAACCATCTCACCAAACAACCATCTCACCAACCATCTCACCAACCATCTCACCAACCATCAAACCTCCAACCATCTCACCAACCATCTCACAAACATCTCACCAAACAACCATCTCACCAACCAACCATCTCACCAACCATCAAACCTCCAACCATCTCACCAACTATCTCACCAACCATCTCACCAAACAACCATCTCACCAACCATCTCACCAACCATCTCACCAAACAACCATCTCACCAACCATCTCACCAACCATCAAACCTCCAACCATCTCACCAACCATCTTACCAACCATCTCACCAACAACCATCTCACCAACCATCTCACCAAACAACCATCTCACCAACTATCTCACCAACCATCAAACCACCAACCATCTCACCAACCATCTCACCAACCATCAAACCTCCAACCATCTCACCAACCATCTCACCAAACAACCATCTCACCAACCATCTCACCAACCATCTCACCAACCATCAAACCTCCAACCATCTCACCAACAATCTCACAAACATCTCACCAAACAACCATCTCACCAACCAACCATCTCACCAACCATCAAACCTCCAACCATCTCACCAACTATCTCACCAACCATCTCACCAAACAACCATCTCACCAACCATCTCACCAACCAATCATCTCACCAACCATCAAACCTCCAATCATCTCACCAACCATCCATCTCACCAACCAATTATCTCACCAACCATCAAACCTCCAATCATCTCACCAACCATCCACCTCACCAACCAACCATCTCACCAACCATCAAACCTCCAATCATCTCACCCACCATCAAACCTCCAATCATCTCACCAACCATCAAACCTCCAATCATCTCACCATCTAACCTCCAATCATCTCACCAACCATCCAATCATCTCACCAACCATCAAACCTCCAATCATCTCACCAACCACCATCTCACCAACCAACCATCTCACCGATCATCAAAACTCCAATCACCTCACCAACCATCAAACCTCCTATCATCTCACAACCATCCAATCATCTCACCAACCATCAAACCTCCAATCATCTCACCAACCACCCATCTCACCAACCAACCATCTCACCAACCAACAAACCTCCAATCATCTCACCAACCATCCATCTCACCAACCATCCATCTCAACAACCAACCATCTCACCAACCAACAAACCTCCAATCATCTCAATACCATCCATCTCACCAACCATCAAACCTCGAATTATCTCATTAAACAATCATCTCACAACCATCAAACCTCCAATCATCTCACCAAACAATGATCTTACACACCATCAAACTTCCAATCATCTCACCAACCATCAAACCTCTAACCATCTCACCAAACAATGATCTCATCAACCATCAAACCTCCAATCATCTCACCAACCATCAAACCTCCAATCATCTCACCAACCATCAAACCTCCAATCATCTCACCAACCATCAAACCTCCAGTCATCTTACCAACCATCAAACCTCCAATCATCTCACCAACCATGAAACCTCCAATCATCTCACCAACCATGAAACCTCCGACCAAATTACCAACCACCAAACCTCCAATCATCTCACAACCATGAAACCTCCAACCATCTCACCAACCACCAAACCTCCAATCATCTCACCAACCATGAAACCTCCAACTATCTCACCAACCACCAAATTTCCAATCATCTCACCAACCATCAAACCTCCAATCATCTCACCAACCACCAAACCTCCAACCATCTCACCAACCATCAAACCTCCAACCATCTCACCAACCACCAAACCTCCAATCATCTCACCAACCATGAAACCTCCAACCATCTCACCAACCACCAAACCTCCAATCATCTCACCAACCATCAAACCTCCAACCATCTCACCAACCATCAAACCTCCAACCATCTCACCAACCATCAAACCTCCAATCATCTCACCAACCATGAAACCTCCAAATATCTCACCAACCATCAAACCTCCAACCATCTCACCAACCACCAAACCTCCAATCATCTCACCAACCATCAGACCTCCAATCATCTCACCAACCATCAAACCTCCAATCATCTCACAGCCATCAAACCTCCAATCATCTCACCAACCATCAAACCGCCAACCATCTCACCAACCATCAAACCTCCAATCATCTCACAACCATCAAACCGCCAACCATCTCACAAACCATCAAACCTCCAACCATCTCACCAACGAACCAAACAACTAAGAAAACTCTAACCAACCAACCGTCTCACCAACCATCAAACCTCCAACCATCTCACCAACCATCTCACCAAACAACCATCTCACCAACCATCAAACCTCCAACCATCTCACCAACCATCAAACCTCCAACCATCTCACCAACCATCTCACCAACAACCATCTCACCAACCATCAAACCTCCAACCATCTCACCAACCATCAACCTCCAACCATCTCACCAAACAACCATCTCACCAACCATCTCACCAACCATCTCACCAACCATCAAACCTCCAACCATCTCACCAACCATCTCACAACCATCTCACCAAACAACCATCTCACCAACCAACCATCTCACCAACCATCAAACCTCCAACCATCTCACCAACCATCAAACCTCCAACATCTCACCAACCATCAAACCTCCAATCATCTCACCAACCATGAAACCTCCAAATATCTCACCAACCATCAAACCTCCAACCATCTCACCAACCACCAAACCTCCAATCATCTCACCAACCATCAGACCTCCAATCATCTCACCAATCATCAAACCTCCAATCATCTCACAGCCATCAAACCTCCAATCATCTCACCAACCATCAAACCGCCAACCATCTCACCAACCATCAAACCTCCAATCATCTCACAACCATCAAACCGCCAACCATCTCACCAACCATCAAACCTCCAACCATCTCACCAACGAACCAAACAACTAAGAAAACTCTAACCAACCAACCGTCTCACCAACCATCAAACCTCCAACCATCTCACCAACCATCTCACCAAACAACCATCTCACCAACCATCAAACCTCCAACCATCTCACCAACCATCAAACCTCCAACCATCTCACCAACCATCTCACCAACATCAAACCTCCAACCATCTCACCAACCATCAAACCTCCAACCATCTCACCAAACAACCATCTCACCAACCATCTCACCAACCATCTCACCAACCAACAAACCTCCAACCATCTCACCAACCATCTCACAACCATCTCACCAAACAACCATCTCACCAACCACCATCTCACCAACCATCAAACCTCCAACCATCTCACCAACCATCAAACCTCCAACCATCTCACCAACCATCAAACCTCCAATCATCTCACCAACCATGAAACCTCCAAATATCTCACCAACCATCAAACCTCCAACCATCTCACCAACCACCAAACCTCCAATCATCTCACCAACCATCAGACCTCCAATCATCTCACCAACCATCAAACCTCCAATCATCTCACAGCCATCAAACCTCCAATCATCTCACCAACCATCAAACCGCCAACCATCTCACCAACCATCAAACCTCCAATCATCTCACAACCATCAAACCGCCAACCATCTCACCAACCATCAAACCTCCAACCATCTCACCAACGAACCAAACAACTAAGAAAACTCTAACCAACCAACCGTCTCACCAACCATCAAACCTCCAACCATCTCACCAACCATCTCACCAAACAACCATCTCACCAACCATCAAACCTCCAACCATCTCACCAACCATCAAACCTCCAACCATCTCACCAACCATCTCACCAAACAACCATCTCACCAACCATCAAACCTCCAACCATCTCACCAACCATCAAACCTCCAACCATCTCACCAAACAACCATCTCACCAACCATCTCACAAACCATCTCACCAACCATCAAACCTCCAACCATCTCACCAACCATCTCACAAACATCTCACCAAACAACCATCTCACCAACCAACCATCTCACCAACCATCAAACCTCCAACCATCTCACCAACTATCTCACCAACCATCTCACCAAACAACCATCTCACCAACCATCTCACCAACCATCTCACCAACAACCATCTCACCAACCATCTCACCAACCATCAAACCTCCAACCATCTCACCAACCATCTTACCAACCATCTCACCAAACAACCATCTCACCAACCATCTCACCAAACAACCCTCTCACCAACTATCTCACCAACCATCAAACCACCAACCATCTCACCAACCATCTCACCAACCATCAAACCTCCAACCATCTCACCAACCATCTCACCAAACAACCATCTCACCAACCATCTCACCAACCATCAAACCTCCAACCATCTCACCAACAATCTCACAAACATCTCACCAAACAACCATCTCACCAACCAACCATCTCACCAACCATCAAACCTCCAACCATCTCACCAACTATCTCACCAACCATCTCACCAAACAACCATCTCACCAACCATCTCACCAACCATCAAACCTCCAATCATCTCACCAACCATCCATCTCACCAACCAATTATCTCACCAACCATCAAACCTCCAATCATCTCACCAACCATCCACCTCACCAACCAACCATCTCACCAACCATCAAACCTCCAATCATCTCACCCACCATCAAACCTCCAATCATCTCACCAACCATCAAACCTCCAATCATCTCACCATCTAACCTCCAATCATCTCACCAACCATCCAATCATCTCACCAACCATCAAACCTCCAATCATCTCACCAACCACCCATCTCACCAACCAACCATCTCACCGATCATCAAAACTCCAATCACCTCACCAACCATCAAACCTCCTATCATCTCACAACCATCCAATCATCTCACCAACCATCAAACCTCCAATCATCTCACCAACCACCCATCTCACCAACCAACCATCTCACCAACCAACAAACCTCCAATCATCTCACCAACCATCCATCTCACCAACCATCCATCTCAACAACCAACCATCTCACCACCAACAAACCTCCAATCATCTCAATACCATCCATCTCACCAACCATCAAACCTCGAATTATCTCATTAAACAATCATCTCACAACCATCATACCTCCAATCATCTCACCAAACAATGATCTTACACACCATCAAACTTCCAATCATCTCACCAACCATCAAACCTCTAACCATCTCACCAAACAATGATCTCATCAACCATCAAACCTCCAATCATCTCACCAACCATCAAACCTCCAATCATCTCACCAACCATCAAACCTCCAATCATCTCACCAACCATCAAACCTCCAGTCATCTTACCAACCATCAAACCTCCAATCATCTCACCAACCATGAAACCTCCAATCATCTCACCAACCATGAAACCTCCGACCAAATTACCAACCACCAAACCTCCAATCATCTCACAAACCATGAAACCTCCAACCATCTCACCAACCACCAAACCTCCAATCATCTCACCAACCATGAAACCTCCAACTATCTCACCAACCACCAAATTTCCAATCATCTCACCAACCATCAAACCTCCAATCATCTCACCAACCACCAAACCTCCAACCATCTCACCAACCATCAAACCTCCAACCATCTCACCAACCACCAAACCTCCAATCATCTCACCAACCATCAAACCTCCAACCATCTCACCAACCACCAAACCTCCAATCATCTCACCAACCATCAAACCTCCAACCATCTCACCAACCATCAAACCTCCAACCATCTCACCAACCATCAAACCTCCAATCATCTCACCAACCATGAAACCTCCAAATATCTCACCAACCATCAAACCTCCAACCATCTCACCAACCACCAAACCTCCAATCATCTCACCAACCATCAGACCTCCAATCATCTCACCAACCATCAAACCTCCAATCATCTCACAGCCATCAAACCTCCAATCATCTCACAACCATCAAACCGCCAACCATCTCACAAACATCAAACCTCCAACCATCTCACCAACGAACCAAACAACTAAGAAAACTCTAACCAACCAACCGTCTCACCAACCATCAAACCTCCAACCATCTCACCAACTATCTCACCAACCATCTCACCAAACAACCATCTCACCAACCATCTCACCAACCATCTCACCAAACAACCATCTCACCAACCATCTCACCAACCATCAAACCTCCAACCATCTCACCAACCATCTTACCAACCATCTCACCAAACAACCATCTCACCAACCATCTCACCAAACAACCCTCTCACCAACTATCTCACCAACCATCAAACCACCAACCATCTCACCAACCATCTCACCAACCATCAAACCTCCAACCATCTCACCAACCATCTCACCAAACAACCATCTCACCAACCATCTCACCAACCATCAAACCTCCAACCATCTCACCAACAATCTCACAAACATCTCACCAAACAACCATCTCACCAACCAACCATCTCACCAACCATCAAACCTCCAACCATCTCACCAACTATCTCACCAACCATCTCACCAAACAACCATCTCACCAACCATCTCACCAACCATCAAACCTCCAATCATCTCACCAACCATCCATCTCACCAACCAATTATCTCACCAACCATCAAACCTCCAATCATCTCACCAACCATCCACCTCACCAACCAACCATCTCACCAACCATCAAACCTCCAATCATCTCACCCACCATCAAACCTCCAATCATCTCACCAACCATCAAACCTCCAATCATCTCACCATCTAACCTCCAATCATCTCACCAACCATCCAATCATCTCACCAACCATCAAACCTCCAATCATCTCACCAACCACCCATCTCACCAACCAACCATCTCACCGATCATCAAAACTCCAATCACCTCACCAACCATCAAACCTCCTATCATCTCACAACCATCCAATCATCTCACCAACCATCAAACCTCCAATCATCTCACCAACCACCCATCTCACCAACCAACCATCTCACCAACCAACAAACCTCCAATCATCTCACCAACCATCCATCTCACCAACCATCCATCTCAACAACCAACCATCTCACCAACCAACAAACCTCCAATCATCTCAATACCATCCATCTCACCAACCATCAAACCTCGAATTATCTCATTAAACAATCATCTCACAACCATCATACCTCCAATCATCTCACCAAACAATGATCTTACACACCATCAAACTTCCAATCATCTCACCAACCATCAAACCTCTAACCATCTCACCAAACAATGATCTCATCAACCATCAAACCTCCAATCATCTCACCAACCATCAAACCTCCAATCATCTCACCAACCATCAAACCTCCAATCATCTCACCAACCATCAAACCTCCAGTCATCTTACCAACCATCAAACCTCCAATCATCTCACCAACCATGAAACCTCCAATCATCTCACCAACCATGAAACCTCCGACCAAATTACCAACCACCAAACCTCCAATCATCTCACAAACCATGAAACCTCCAACCATCTCACCAACCACCAAATCTCCAATCATCTCACCAACCATGAAACCTCCAACTATCTCACCAACCACCAAATTTCCAATCATCTCACCAACCATCAAACCTCCAATCATCTCACCAACCACCAAACCTCCAACCATCTCACCAACCATCAAACCTCCAACCATCTCACCAACCACCAAACCTCCAATCATCTCACCAACCATCAAACCTCCAACCATCTCACCAACCACCAAACCTCCAATCATCTCACCAACCATCAAACCTCCAACCATCTCACCAACCATCAAACCTCCAACCATCTCACCAACCATCAAACCTCCAATCATCTCACCAACCATGAAACCTCCAAATATCTCACCAACCATCAAACCTCCAACCATCTCACCAACCACCAAACCTCCAATCATCTCACCAACCATCAGACCTCCAATCATCTCACCAACCATCAAACCTCCAATCATCTCACAGCCATCAAACCTCCAATCATCTCACCAACCATCAAACCGCCAACCATCTCACCAACCATCAAACCTCCAATCATCTCACAACCATCAAACCGCCAACCATCTCACAAACCATCAAACCTCCAACCATCTCACCAACGAACCAAACAACTAAGAAAACTCTAACCAACCAACCGTCTCACCAACCATCAAACCTCCAACCATCTCACCAACCATCTCACCAAACAACCATCTCACCAACCATCAAACCTCCAACCATCTCACCAACCATCAAACCTCCAACCATCTCACCAACCATCTCACCAAACAACCATCTCACCAACCATCAAACCTCCAACCATCTCACCAACCATCAAACCTCCAACCATCTCACCAAACAACCATCTCACCAACCATCTCACCAACCATCTCACCAACCATCAAACCTCCAACCATCTCACCAACCATCTCACAACCATCTCACCAAACAACCATCTCACCAACCAACCATCTCACCAACCATCAAACCTCCAACCATCTCACCAACCATCAAACCTCCAACCATCTCACCAACCATCAAACCTCCAATCATCTCACCAACCATGAAACCTCCAAATATCTCACCAACCATCAAACCTCCAACCATCTCACCAACCACCAAACCTCCAATCATCTCACCAACCATCAGACCTCCAATCATCTCACCAATCATCAAACCTCCAATCATCTCACAGCCATCAAACCTCCAATCATCTCACCAACCATCAAACCGCCAACCATCTCACCAACCATCAAACCTCCAATCATCTCACAACCATCAAACCGCCAACCATCTCACCAACCATCAACCTCCAACCATCTCACCAACGAACCAAACAACTAAGAAAACTCTAACCAACCAACCGTCTCACCAACCATCAAACCTCCAACCATCTCACCAACCATCTCACCAAACAACCATCTCACCAACCATCAAACCTCCAACCATCTCACCAACCATCAAACCTCCAACCATCTCACCAACCATCTCACCAAACAACCATCTCACCAACCATCAAACCTCCAACCATCTCACCAACCATCAAACCTCCAACCATCTCACCAAACAACCATCTCACCAACCATCTCACCAACCATCTCACCAACCATCAAACCTCCAACCATCTCACCAACCATCTCACAACCATCTCACCAAACAACCATCTCACCAACCAACCATCTCACCAACCATCAAACCTCCAACCATCTCACCAACCATCAAACCTCCAACCATCTCACCAACCATCAAACCTCCAATCATCTCACCAACCATGAAACCTCCAAATATCTCACCAACCATCAAACCTCCAACCATCTCACCAACCACCAAACCTCCAATCATCTCACCAACCATCAGACCTCCAATCATCTCACCAACCATCAAACCTCCAATCATCTCACAGCCATCAAACCTCCAATCATCTCACCAACCATCAAACCGCCAACCATCTCACCAACCATAAACCTCCAATCATCTCACAACCATCAAACCGCCAACCATCTCACCAACCATCAAACCTCCAACCATCTCACCAACGAACCAAACAACTAAGAAAACTCTAACCAACCAACCGTCTCACCAACCATCAAACCTCCAACCATCTCACCAACCATCTCACCAAACAACCATCTCACCAACCATCAAACCTCCAACCATCTCACCAACCATCAAACCTCCAACCATCTCACCAACCATCTCACCAAACAACCCTCTCACCAACCATCAAACCTCCAACCATCTCACCAACCATCAAACCTCCAACCATCTCACCAAACAACCATCTCACCAACCATCTCACCAACCATCTCACCAACCATCAAACCTCCAACCATCTCACCAACCATCTCACAAACATCTCACCAAACAACCATCTCACCAACCAACCATCTCACAAACCATCAAACCTCCAACCATCTCACCAACTATCTCACCAACCATCTCACCAAACAACCATCTCACCAACCATCTCACAACCATCTCACCAAACAACCATCTCACCAACCATCTCACCAACCATCAAACCTCCAACCATCTCACCAACCATCTTACCAACCATCTCACCAAACAACCATCTCACCAACCATCTCACCAAACACCCATCTCACCAACTATCTCACCAACCATCAAACCACCAACCATCTCACCAACCATCTCACCAACCATCAAACCTCCAACCATCTCACCAACCATCTCACCAAACAACCATCTCACCAACCATCAAACCTCCAACAATCTCACCAACCATCAAACCTCCAACCATCTCACCAACCATTTCACCAACCATCTCACCAAACAACCATCTCACCAACCATCAAACCTCCAACCATCTCACCAACCATCAAACCTCCAACCATCTCACCAACCATCTCACCAACCAACAAACCTCCAACCATCTCACCAACCATCTCACCAACCATCAAACCTCCAATCATCTCACCAACCAACCATCTCACCAACCAACCATCTCACCAACCAACCATCTCACCAACCAACCATCTCACCAACCAACCATCTCACCAACCAACCATCTCACCAACCAACCATCTCACCAACCAACCATCTCACCAACCAACCATCTCACCAACCAACCACCCCTTACAATCAGAACGGACGTTCACCGATTGGGTAGAACTCCCCGACAAGATGGCAGACACTTACGTCATCTCTAAAACAACCAATGAGAGCGAATCAACAAATTCCACAACTTCCTGTCACGAATATTTTCTTTCAGGGAGAATTATATTGTCGAGTATCAAAGTTAGTTTGTCGAAGAATGCACAGCAGCAGCACAAGGAGTGTTATTTTAATCGAATTGCTGCATGCTATGCTAATGAACATTGGTAAAGAAAGACAACAAAATACAGTGACCTCGTAGATATTCAGAGACATCAAAATAGAACAAATAAAATGCAAAAAAAAAATGTTGGACGCAATCAATCAATCAATCAATCAATCAACCAATCAATCAATCAATCAAATCAATCAACCAACCAACCAATCAATCAATCAAATTAATCAATCAACCAATCAATCAAATCAATCAATCAACCAATCAATCAAATCAATCAACCAATCAATCAAATCAATTCATCAATCAACCAATCAAATCAATCAACCAATCAAATCAATCAATCAAATCAATCAAACAATCAACCAATCAATCAACCAATCAACCAATCAATGAAACAACCAATCAATCAAATCAATCAATCAAATCAATCAATCAAATCAATCAATCAAATCAATCAAACAATCAACCAATCAATCAACCAACCAATCAATCAAATCAATAAACCAATCAATCAATCAACCAATCAAAGAATCAACCAATCAACCAATCAATCAAATCAATTTACCAATCAATCAATCAAATAAATCAACCAATCAATCAATCAAATCAATCAAATCAATCAATCAACCAATCAAATTAATCAATCAACCAATCAATCAACCAATCAAATAATCAATCAAATCAATCAATCAATCAACCAATCAAATCAATCAATCAAATCAATCAATCAATATGATTCGCACTCTAGAAGACACGATGTGTTTTGTATCTGTTTACGTTGGTTGGGGACAGCCAGTGGAATCGTGTGCTACCATTCAAAAAAATAAATATATATATTTTTTAGTTTAAATGGATGGAAAGAAAAGAAGACAAACGAGGAAGTTTTAAAACAATTAAAAAGGAAAAGAGAACTACCAAAGACAATAAGATTGTTGGGGCGTGTTAAAACACACAACAGCCTACTAAACGTAATTTTGGAAGGGAAAATACAAGGTAAAAGAGGCAGAGACAGACCAGGGCTAACATGGACGAGTAACATCAAAAGATGGACAAGTCAGCCTATGACAACCTGCACCATCAAAGAAAGAGACAGAGTGGAATGGCGCTCCATGGTAGTCAACATTGGATGCGGAGACGGCACTCAATGATGACGATGTTGTATCCAAAATCGGTTGCAGATGGTCTAGTTCATGTCTGAGATGTGAGACGATCAGCTTCTCGCTCGACCTGGTGTTGTCCGTTGCTTCTCCCATCCCATCTCTTTACAGCCACTTACTCACAAGTTGTTCTTTCACTCTTTTCTCTGCTTACCTCCAACTTGTTCTATTCTTTTTTTTGTTTTTCTCTCTCTCTCTCGAGAAAGAAAGAAAGATCGAAAGAACAAAAGGAATAGAAAGAAAGAAAAGATAGGAAGAAAAAAAGAAAGAAAGAAAGAAAAGAAAATCAAAAGAACAAAAGGAAAAGAAAGAAAGAAAGAAAGAAAGAAAAGATAGGAAGAAAGAAAGAAAGAAATAAAGAAGGAAATAAAGAAAGAAAGAAAGAAAGAAAGAAAGAAAGAAAGATAGAAAGAAGGAAAGAAAGAAAGAAGGAAATAAAGAAAGAAAAGAAAGATCAAAAGAACAAAAGGAAAAGAAAGAAAGAAAGAAAGAAAGAAAGAAAGAAAGAAAGAAAAGATAGGAAGAAAGAAAGAAAGAAGGAAAGAAAGAAAGAAAAAAAAAAGAAAGAAAGAAAGAAAGAAAGAAAGAGAAAGAAAGAAAGAAAGAAAGAAAGAAAGAAAGAAAGAAAGAAAGAAAGAAAGAAAGAAAAAGTCGGAAATCCATCTCTTGCTCTCTCTCTCTCTCTCGAATAAAGAAAGAAATAGACAGAAAGGTAAAGTAAAGGTCAGGTACGAGACATGAATTGCCGTCTTTAGCACGCGAGTTTCAACCATATGTGCTCGGCCGTATATCCAGAAGTGTTCGGAGACTTCTGGACAGCATCACTTCAAGTATCGAAACTCACGATGCGAGGCGGCATTCCTCACCTTCCCAGAGTAATACCCTGGTACCCATTTCTGCCAGCGGCTGGGTCGACCGCGGGGGTATTTTTTTTTCTCAACCACGAGTACAGCTCACAAAGGACAAGGGGTATGGTTCGATCCCAATCGACGGCTTCCGGGTTCACCCAGCCTTAAATGGGTACCGGATTTTTTTTCTGGGAAAGTAAAGCAGCACGGGCGTAATACCGACCACATTACCCCAAAAATCATGTGCTGAAGGTCTGTAAAATATAGGGTCACTAACACCATATTCCCTATACGCCACTTGGCGTGACGGGGGGTACTTTACTTTACTTTTACGAGTACAGCTCACACTGCTTCCAGCGGGAACCAAACACGGGTTGTCCGAACGTCGGTAGTCCAGTTGGGTGGTTTTCCCAAACGAGGCTAGGGGGAGCAGAAGCGCCTGCGACCTGCGGTAGCAATAGCAGGGTCGGCGCACCATCAGCTGACCAAGACCAAGCAGTTCTACCTCCTCGTGGTCTCCCCTGGTAACAGTCTGCGTCACAACAGACTCGCTAACAGAAGCTAGGATCGCCGTGTTCCCTGTAGTGGTGCCTGTTACTGATATAGAGGACCCAGTATTGCAGTACCTCTGGGCTGGACTAGTAGTTTTCCAGCATAGCCTGGGACAGACGAACTCCAACTTCTCCTGTAAGAGCCGGGAATGTCAAGAAAGCCATTACGAGCCGCCACATCAATGAGTGTAAGGGCACCCTGCCCGCATTAACTCGTGCATTACGTCAACAACAACACAACTAGGCTACTTAGGCACCCAAGAAAGAAAGAAATTCTTTCAACCAAATTCTCGTAAATGGTTTGATGAAAGTTGATATGTTCTTTCTCTCGTCCCTCTCTCTATAATGATTCTACTGTAAATCCCTCCCTCTTCCTCCCTCCCTCTTCCTCCTGGTATCTGAAAGTTCTAACCCCGCCACAAGACCACCACCAATGAGGGCGCCACATTCACAGATTCTAAAGTGACGAGCTAGTGAGAAGACTGGGTAACCTAATATCGCACTGACGAGAACTGCAAGTTTCTCTTGTCTCAAATGTTAACTTACCCCGAGAACCCCATTTAGATAACTCTCTTCTCTCTTATCTCCGATGTTTTCACAGTTCCAGCAAGCCCCGGAGCAGGAGATATCCACCGAATATGTTTACGTACAAATAATATCTGCCGTGAGCCGTAGAGCACAACACGTGACCGTTTTATCTCCCGGCGTTGGGTGAAGATGTTTTTCTTGGCTTGTTCTGGATATCATTTCTTGATTCATGTCCGTTTTTTTAAATTACCATGCGGATCGACAGCAAGTTGCTACGCATATGTTTATGTAGACTGACGTCACTGCTCATGCTCGGTAATCGCAGCTTTACGTCGTGGCTGTGACGCGTCCTCGTCGATGACGGTAAGTCTCCTGCAGCTTTCCTGGACGGTCGGATTGACCAGAGCCAACTATTGAATGACTTAGTCCCTCCATAGATCTACCTGGAGACAGTTCAGAGCTACAACTACCTGGGACATGCTATAACCAGTGATGGGAAATGTACAACTGAAATAAACAAAAGAATAGGAATGGCAAAAAGTAATTTTAATGTCATGAAGAACATACTAACATCAAAACAAATAACACCAGAGCTAAAACTAAGAATAGCAAAACGTTACATCTTCTCAACATTCCTATATGGTGCAGAAACATGAACATTAGTAAAGAACACAGAACAGAGAATTGAAGCCTTTGAAATGTGGATATATAGAAGAATAGATAGAATTGGATGGAAGGAAAAGAAAACAGACGATGAAGTCTCAAAATAACTAAAAATGAAAAGAGAACTACTAAACATATTTCAAACAAGACAAATAAGATTTTTGGGCCATGTTAAAAGACACAACAGCCTACTAAAAGGAATCCTGGAGGGGAAAATACAAGGTAAAAGAGGCAGAGGCAGACCATGACTAACGTGCACGAGTATCAAAGATGGACAAACCAGCCTATGACAACCAACGCCATCAAAGCAAGAGACAAAGCAGAATGACGCTCCAAGGTAGCCAAACTTCAATGCAGCGATGGCACTCGACGATGAATGATGAGGCCTGCGGGCTGAGAGTAACTTCTTTTCAGTGTTTCACGAGGCCATCATCTTGTCCTCTGACTTGATGTTTCCCACGTGAGAGCTGTTTAGCAATTCCCTGCTCGTATCTTCTAAACACATGACCGACATAAGTCCATCTTCTGTTCTCAATAGTAGACGAGATCAACGGTTGCATGGACATTCCTTTTATTTGAGCGTTTGTCCTGAATTCATTTCATTTAATACAAAGTATCTAAGTCCGGCTTGCTGCAAGAGCTACTGAGTTAAGTGCTCTGTGCACACCATGAGCTGTGCGTTTCATCTGTTTTGATCGTGTTTCGATATTTCAATTGTTTACAATTTTTCTTCTTCTACTTCTTCTTCTTCTTCTTCTTCTATCCTTCCTCTGCTGCCGTTGGCGTCGAGGGGAGATACAATCTGCGATTCTTTGCTCTTCTGTTGGCCTCTTCTGGTGCTATCCCTCCTAATGACTCTAGTATTCCCTTTATCCATCTCTATCTCGGTCTTTCTCTTAATCTGGCGTTTTCGTAGCGTTTGTTTATGGCTCTTTGAGTCAGTGTTAGTTCTTTTTGTCTTGTTATGCGGCCGAACCAATTTATCTGTTGTTTCTTTATGTATTCGATGGCTGGTTCAATTTCGAGTTTCTTCCTCAGGTCAGTGTTTCTTACTCTGTTCCTTAAGCTGTTTCCTGTCATTCTTCTGACACATTTCATTTCAGTGGTCTTTATCTTTCTTATTGTTCTAGAGTCCAGCGTCCAATTCTGGCCCTGATAGCATAGAGTTGGTAGGAAAATTGATTTGTATATTGATGATATCGTATGACGGTGAACAGATGGCTGTGTTCACTTTCTGTGCGGTTTCGCCCTATGTCTTTTGGCGTGTGCTGAGACTGTTAAGATAGGGACTGCAGCTAACTTTCTTTGTTCGGGAGATGAGATATTAATTCGGATCGTTCCACTGGCACGGGCGGTTGAGCAATTATGGATTTTAATTCATTTACATTGATACCTGGGCCTTCCATAACCATATCTATAACCATAACTAAGTATCTTTATTAAGCACTTGTCTTCTATTGTGTTGAGTGTTTTTCCCTCAATTTCCTTTATCCTTGTCAGCTTATCACACACATAAGTAAGAAAAGGGGGAGGGGTGAGAGTGTGGGGGTGGGGGGGAGGAAGGAGAAATAATGTGCTTCAGATGAAAACTCTACTTTGTTTTCGAGCTGAGTATCTCTGATCGCCATGTTTGTTCAAGGTTTATAAAACGTAATGATATTCTTTAATTTGCTATTCTGATCTCTTTTCTGGGTCCCCCGCCCCCCCCCCCCCCCCACCCCGATAACTCGTGTTCGATTCCCGCTGGAAGCAGTGTGAGTTGTACTCGTGGTTGGAGAAAAAAATTACCCCCGCTGTCGACCCAGCCACTGGCAGAAATGGGTACTAAGGGTAGTACTCTAGGTAGATGAGGAATGCCGCCTCGTGAGTTACGATGCTTGAAGCGACACAATCCAGAAGTCTCCGAACACTTCTGGATAGGCGGCCGAGCACATATGGGTGGAAACACGCGTGCTAAAACGCTGATTCAAGTCTCGTACTTTACCTTTATGTACCTACCAACATATCTGCCTGCATACATACCTAACTACATACCTACTTACCTACATACCTATCTACCTACCTGCATACCTACCTGCATACCTACCTGCATATCTACCTACCTGCATACCTAACTACATATCTACATACCTACCTACCAACTTACCTACCTACCAACTTACCTACTTACATACCTACCAACCTACCTACTTACATACCTACCAACTTACCTACATACATACCTACCAACTTACCTACATACATACCTACCAACTTACCTATATACATACCTACCAACTTACCTACATACATACCTACCAACCTACCTACTTACATACCTACCAACTTACCTACCTACATACCTACCAACTTACCTATCTACATACCTACCAACTTACTTACCTACAAACCTGTATGTACCTTCTTACATACCTTCCAACTGCATACCTACATATCTACTTACATACATACCTACCAACTTACTTCCCAACATACCTACCTACATACCTACCTGCTTGCCTGCTCAGGTAACAGTATCCAAACACCTGACCCCGCAATCCTGGCACAAACATCATGAAAACGACATCCCAGCCTTAGCGGCCTACCCAAGCGTCACGGCTGCGGGGACAACCACAAACTCTTCACGCAAACATCAAAATTATTGTACCCCCTCAGGTCCAAACTTTCAATAGAGCACGGCGCTTTACGCAGCACGGCGACGCATACCACCCGTGTGCCGCTTTACAAGATCGAATATAAAACAACTTGTGTCTTTCCCCCGTGTCCGTATTTCAAGCTGTTTCAAATGTTGTCATAAAAGAGAACAAATAGATTTGTAGATGACAACATATCAACAGGATAATAGAAACGCTGGAAATAATAAAAATAAATGAAAGGACTTAAGAATGTCCGGTTGGTCCAAGTTGGGTCTGGCATCTCAGCCTCCAGGTTTATTATTGGTGTCTATTCAATAAATTTCAATCGCAAAGTGTCTTCATGGCGAGATATAAATAGTTGTAGATGAAGTGTCTTCGTCCGTGGCATAGACATGCTTTCCGGTGTAAAGGGTATCATGTCTCAGCACAACTTGGTGTCTCAACACTTGTTTATCTTTCTTTCTTTCGTTCGTTCGTTCTTTCTTTCTTTCCTTCTTTCTTTCTTTCTTTCGTTCATTCTTTCTTTCTTTCTTTCTCTCTTTCTTTCTTTCCTACTTTCTATCCGTCCTTCTTTGTTTTTTTCCTTCTTTCTTTCTTTCTTTCCTTCTTTCTTTCTTTCTTCCTTCCTTCTTTTCTTTCTTGTTCTTTCCTTCCTTGATTCCTTTCCTTCCCTTCATTCAGCCACATGAATATTAAAGAAATGGATCGTCCTCTTAGTCATCCGTCCTTAATTGGGTCCAGACGAGTTGTATTCTGGTTCAATTGTGCCCTTCGGTCCAACATATCCGACTTCAACACCGTGTTGCCTTCCATCTTCAATTCCTACTCACTTGGGCATTTAGATCGGTTCGTTTCTTACTAGAGGCACCGCGACAGGGCGGAGTAGTCTCTGAATAGTTCAGAGCGCAAGCCATCGGTCGCTGACAGGTTACAAGTCTGTTGAGCCTTCACTTCTTCATTAAATCAGATGTTGATATGATTTGTTCATAAATTAACCTGTCTACTATACTTTCTCTTGACTTGTCTACTATACTTTCTCTTGACTTGTCTACTATACTTTCTCTTAACTTGTCTACTATACTTTCTCTTAACTTGTCTACTATACTTTCTCTTAACTTGTCTACTATACTTTCTCTTAACTTGTCTACTATACTTTCTTTTGACCTGTCTACTATACTTTCTCTTGACCTGTCTACTATACTTTCTCTTCTTAACCTGTCTACTATACTTTCTCTTGACCTGTCTACTACACTTTCTCTTGACCTGTCTACTATACTTTCTCTTGACCTGTCTACTATACTTTCTCTTAACCTGTCTACTATACTCTCTCTTGACCTGTATTCTATACGTTCTCTTGACCTATCTACTATACTTTCTCTTGACCTGTCTACTATACTTTCTCTTAACCTGTCTACTATACTTTCTCTTGACCTGTATTCTATACTTTCTGTTGACCTATCTACTATACTTTCTCTTGACCTGTATTCTATACTTTCTCTTGACCTATCTACTATACTTTCTCTGTCTACTACACTTTCTCTTTATCTGTCTATTATGCTTTATAGACTGCACAAAAGCATTTGACAAAGTAAAGCAAGTGGAAATTATCAATATGCTGGAGAAATTAAACACTGATGGCAAGGATCTGAGAATCATTAAAAAAACACGTACTGGCAACAAACAGCAGCTATACGAATTAACAACCAAACAGGACAATTTCAACGTATAAAATAAGGAGTCAGACAAGGCTGTGCTCTGTCGCCGGATTTGTTTTCACTTTAAAGCGAACATATGTGATAAATAAATAGTAGACAAAAAAGGAATTGAAGTCAACGGTCACAACATAAATAATTTGCGATATGCGGATGACACAGTCTTAATAGCAGAGACAGAGAACGAACTACAAGAAATGATAGACATAATAGTAAAAGAAAGCAACAAGAAAGGTCTCTGTCTGAATAGTAAGAAAACAGAAGTAATGGTTATATCGAAGAAACAATCATCACCATCATGCAGCATAAAAATAAACAAGACAAATCTGAAACAAGTGCAACGTTTCAAATACATGTACTTGGGCACAACAATAATATCAGATGGAAGATGCACCACAGAAATAAAAAGCAGAATAGCTCAGGCCAAAATAGCATTTCAGAAAATGAAAAATATCTTATGCAACAAATCTATGTCAATAGAAGTGAGAGAGTTCATCGGTGCTATATAGAACCAATTCTGACCTATGGAAGCGAATCATGGACAGTAAACAAACAAATGAAAAGACGATTAAAGGCCACAGAGAAGGGATTACTCAGAAGAATGTTGAAAGTTCCCTGGACAGATAAAAAGACCAATGAGGAAGTTCTCAAAGAGGCCAACACAAAAAGGGAGCTCCTAAAAAACATCAGAAAGAAACAATCAACATTTTTTGGGCACATCAAGAGAAGAGGAAAGTTGGAATACTTGGTTACAACTGGCAAAATAAAAGGAAAGAGAGATCGCGGACGACATAGAGAGAAAATACTGGATAGCTTGGTGTCATGGCATGGAAAACAGTCAACAACAGAACTGATATGATGCACTGTAGATAGAAGATTGTGGAGGGACATGATCAACTACGCCAACCGGTATGGCACGTGATCATGATTTATTATACTTTCTCTTGAACTGTTGGTTAGACTTTCTCTTGACCTGTCGGTTAGACTTTCTCTTGAAATGTCTACTATACTTTCTCTCGACCGGTCTACCATACTTTCTCTTGACATGTCTGTTAGACATTCTCTTGACCTGTCTTTTAGACTTTCTCCTGACCTGTCTACTATACTTTCTCCTGACCTGTCTTCTATACTTTCTCCTGACCTGTCTACTAATCTTTCTCCTGACCTGTCTACTATACTTTCTCCTGACCTGTCTACTATACTTTCTCCTGACCTGTCTTCTATACTTTCTCCTGACCTGTCTACTAATCTTTCTCCTGACCTGTCTACTATACTTTCTCCTGACCTGTCTACTAATCTTTCTCCTGACCTATCTTCTATACTTTCTCCTGACCTGTCTACTATACTTTCTCCTGACCTGTCTTCTATACTTTCTCCTGACCTGTCTTCTACATTTTCTTCTGACCTGTCTACTAATCTTTCTCCTGACCTGTCTACTATACTTTTTCCTGACCGGTCTACTAATCTTTCTCCTGACCTGTCTACTATACTTTCTCCTGACCTGTCTACTATACTTTCTCCTGACCTGTCTACTATACTTTCTCCTGACCTGTCTTCTATACTTTCTCCTGACCTGTCTACTAATCTTTCTCCTGACCTATCTTCTATACTTTCTCCTGACCTGTCTTCTATACTTTCTCCTGACCTGTCTACTATACTTTCTCCTGACCTGTCTTCTATACTTTCTCCTGACCTATCTTCTATACTTTCTCCTGACCTGTCTACTATACTTTCTCCTGACCTGTCTACTAATCTTTCTCCTGACCTATCTTCTATACTTTCTCCTGACCTGTCTACTATACTTTCTCCTGGCTTGTCTACTAATCTTTCTCCTGACCTGTCTACTATACTTTCTCCTGACCTGTCTACTACACTTTCTCCGGACCTGTCTACTATACTTTCTCCTGACCTGTCTTCTATACTTTCTCCTGACCTGTCTTCTATACTTTCTCCTGACCTGTCTTCTATACTTTCTCCTGACCTGTCTTCTATACTTTCTCCTGACCTGTCTTCTATACTTTCTCCTGACCTGTCTTCTATACTTTCTCCTGACCTGTCTTCTATACTTTCTCCTGACCTGCCTTCTATACTTCACTCTTTGTTTCACAGCAATGCCTATACCGTCAATATAACTTGACTTCAAGTATCCATGCAATGGCCCAGCTGTTTGGCGTCCAATTATAAAACCAAAAATAATTGTCTCATTATAGAGATAGCTATAGGGGTCCGTTTTGGCTCGGCTTCATTTAGAACATCCTGTTTACAATGCTGTCGTCTACATTTCTGATGAAGTGAAAGTTGACATTGTTGGAGAGAAAGAAAAGTAAGGAGCCCCGTCACGTACAAAGAATATGGTTTCAGTGCCTTTTTTATATGAAAAGATTTACGTTTTAAAATGGACTGGTTTATAAACAATATTCTGTAGAGGAAATTACAATACTACGGTCACGTTGAATGTCACAGAGGGCTGGAATGAACAATAATGGGGGTATGGTCCCTGGGCGACGAATCAGGGGCAGACCAAGAGGAAGGTGGTTTCAAGACATTAAGGAGACTTTGAACATGACAACAGAATTGGGAGATCTGGCTAGAGACAGCGATTATTTCAGACGGGCTGTGGTGAATGCAACATTCTGTGGGAGATCTGACTAGAGACAGCGATTATTTCAGACGGGCTGTGGTGAATGGAACATTCTGTGGGAGATCTGACTAGAGACAGCGATTATTTCAGACGGGCTGTGGTGAATGCAACATTTTGTGGGAGATCTGGCTAGAGACAGCGATTATTTCAGACGGGCTGTGGTGAATGCAACATTCTGTGGGAGTTCTGGCTAGGGACAGGGATTATTTCAGACGGACTGTGGTGAATGCAAAGTTTTGTGGGAGATCTGACTAGAGACATGGATTTTTTCAGACGGGCTGTGGTGAATGCAGCGTTCTGTGGGAGATCTGACTAGAGACAGAGATTCTTTCAGATGGGCTGTGGTGAATGCAACGTTTTGTGGGAGATCTGGCTAGAGACAGCGATTATTTCAGACGGGCTGTGGTGCATGCAAAGTTTTGTGGTAGATCTGGCTAGAGACAGCGATTATTTCAGACGGGCTGTGGTGAATGCAACATTCTGTGGGAGATCTGGCTAGAGACATGGATTTTTTCAGACGGGCTGTGGTGAATGCAACATTTTGTGGGAGATCTGACTAGAGACAGCGATTATTTCAGACGGGCTGTGGTGAATGCAACATTCTGTGGGAGTTCTGGCTAGGGACAGGGATTATTTCAGACGGACTGTGGTGAATGCAAAGTTTTGTGGGAGATCTGACTAGAGACATGGATTTTTTCAGACGGGCTGTGGTGAATGCAGCGTTCTGTGGGAGATCTGACTAGAGACAGAGATTCTTTCAGACGGACTGTGATGAATGCAACGTTCTGTGTGAGATCAGACTAGAGACAGAGATTCTTTCAGACGGGCTGTGATGAATGCAACGTTCTGTGGGAGATGTGGCTAGAGACAGAGATTCTTTCAGAAGGACTGTGATGAATGCAACGTTCTGTGGGAGATCTGGCTAGAGACAGAGATTCTTTCAGACGGACTGTGATGAATGCAACGTTCTGTGGGAGATGTGGCTAGAGACAGAGATTCTTTCAGAAGGACTGTGATGAATGCAACGTTCTGTGGGAGATGTGGCTAGAGACAGAGATTCTTTCAGACGGACTGTGATGAATGCAACGTTCTGTGGGAGATCTGGCTAGAGACAGATTCTTTCAAACGGGCTGTGGTGACTTGGAGAGATCTTAAGAGATAGGTCAGAAACAGGATGGCTAAGAAAGTTTTCGTTGAAGACATATGCTCCACATGGAGCTTAAAGTGTGTGTTGAAGACCTATGCTCCACAAGGAGCGGACCGTTTTTGTTAATGACCTATGCTCATCAGAGAGATGAAAATATTTGTTGAAGATCTATGTTACACAAGGAGTTGATAGTATGCTTTGAAGACCTATGCTCCACAGGCCGCTGAAAGTGTTTGTTGAAGACCTATGCTCCACATGGAGCTGAAAGTGTGTGTTAAAGACCTATGCTCCACAGAGAGCTGAAAGTGTGTGTTAAAGACCTATGCTCCACAGAGAGGTGAAAGTGTTTGTAGAAGACCTATGCTCCACAGGGAGCTGAAAGTGTGTGTTAAAGACCTATGCTCCACAGGAAGCTAAAAGAAAGATTTGCAAATTGAACAAATGGTTGTAGTTGTAATATTTGTAGCAGGCATAATCATTATGTGCCGCACCAACACACTGTTCATCACTCAACACCTTTCTCCGCCCCTCTCCTAATTTCTATCCAAGAAGATTTTTAGGAAGATTTTAAATCTTCCTCTACGTCCAATATATATAAAAGTAAAAGTAAAGTACCCCCGTCACGCCAAGTGAAGTATTGGGAATATGGTGTTAGTGATCATAAGTTTTACAGACCTTCGGCACATGATTTTTGGTGTAATGTGGTCGGTATTACGCCCGTGCTGTTTTACTTTCCCTGAAAAAAAATCCGGTATCCATCTAAGGCTGGGTGAACCTGGCAGCCGTCGATCAGGATCGAAATCTTGTCCTTTTATAGTTCAGTTAGCTAACCAGTGAGCTATCACGGCTCCCGTAAGTCCAATATGATGACCAATAACTGTGGGGGTATTGTTACAAACATCAAGATAAGGTACTAGACAAAGAAACAGTTGACACATTGAAAATAAAGCTTCACTTGTCAGTGATGAAACCTCAAACCCTGAGATATGGGCTAGAATAGGGCAGCAGTCCTTGTCAAGATAAAACATATTTGGAAAGATGAGAACATCACTCGCTGCTCTAAATTCATGCTGATGCACACTTTTGTTATGTCCGACCTATATGCTTGCGAAACATGGACAACTACAGCAGAGCTACAGAAGAAAAGACAAGCAATGCAGATGAAATGTTATCGTAAGTGTTTTGGACATCTCCTACTTAGATCGTATCATAAATGCTATCGTAAGTGTTTTGGACATCTCCTACTTAGATCGTATCATAAATGCTATCGTAAGTGCTTTGGACATCTCTTAATTAGATCGTATCATAAATGTTAACGTAAGGTCGCTACAGCTACATGCTAGTTATTGTTACAGTTACTGGTTAGCTACTGTTACACCTGCTGCTCAATTATTGTAACAGCTATGGGTTAGTTATTGTTACAACTATAGATCAGTTATTGTTACAAATATAGATTGTTATTGTTAACAACTATAGATTAGTTATTGTTAAATCTATAGATCAGTTATTGTTACAACTATAGTTTAGTTATTGCTACAACAATAGATTAATTATTGTTGCAACCATAGATAAGTTATTGTTACAACTATAGATTAGTTATTGTTGCAACCATAGATCAGTTATTGTTAACAAATATAGATTAGTTATTGTTATATCTATAGATCAGTTATTGTTAACAAATATAGATTAGTTATTGTTATATCTATAGATCAGTTATTGTTAACAAAAATAGATTAGTTATTTTTATATCCAGATGTAGGTTTTTGTTACAACTAGAGATTAGTTATTGTAACAGCTATAGATTAGTTATTGTAATAGCTATAGATTAGTTATTGTAACAGCTATAGTTTGGTTATTGTTACAGCTATATATTAGTTATTGTTACAACTATAGTTTGGTTATTGTTACAGCTATATATTAGTTATTGTTACAACTATAGATTATATATTGTTACAACGATAGGTTAGTTATTATTACAACTATAGTTTGGTTGTTGTTACATCTATAGATTAGTTATTGTTACATCTATAGATTAGTTATTGTTACATCTATAGATTAGTTATTGTTACATCTATAAATTAGTTATTGTTACATCTATAGATTAGTTATTGTTACATCTATAAATTAGTTATTTTTACATCGATAAATTATTTATTGTTACATCTATAAATTAGTTATTGTTACATCTATAGATTAGTTATTGTTACATCTATAGATTAGTTGTTGTTACATCTATAGATTAGTTATTGTTACATCTATAGATTAGTTATTGTTACATCTATAAATTAGTTATTGTTACAGCTATAAATTAGTTATTGTTACATCTATAGATTAGTTATTGTTACATCTATAAATTAGTTATTGTTACATCTATAGATTAGTTGTTGTTACATCTATAGATTAGTTATTGTTACATCTATAAATTAGTTATTGTTACATCTATAAATTAGTTATTGTTACAGCTATAAATTAGTTATTGTTACATCTATAGATTTGTTATTGTTACATCTATAAATTAGTTATTTTTACATCGGTAAATTATTTATTGTTACATCTATAAATTAGTTATTGTTACATCTATAGATTAGTTATTGTTACATCTATAGATTAGTTGTTGTTACATCTATAGATTAGTTATTGTTACATCTATAGATTAGTTATTGTTACATCTATAAATTAGTTATTGTTACATCTATAGATCAGTTATTGTTACATCTATAGATTAGTTATTGTTACATCTATAGATTAGTTATTGTTACATCTATAAATTAATTATTGTTACATCTAAAGATTAGTTAATTTTACATCTATAAATTAGTTATTGTTACATCTATAGATTAGTTATTGATTGTTACATCTATAAACTAGTTATTGTTACATCTATAGATTAGTTATTGTTACATCTATAAATTAGTTATTGTTACAGCTATAGGTAAGTTGTCATTACAGCTATAGGTTAGTTATTGTTACGGCTATAGGTTAGTTATTGTTACATCTATAAATTAGTTGTTGTTACATCTATAAATTAGTTATTGTTACGGCTATAGGTTAGTTATTGTTACATCTATAGGTTAGATATTGTTATAGCTATAGATAACTTATTGTTACATCTATAGTTTAATGTTTGCTACATCTGTTTGAGCTGATATTCCAGCTACTATTTATTTATAGTTTAATGTTTCCTACATGTTTGAGCTGATATCCCAGCTACTATTTATTTATAGTTTAATATTTGCTACATGTTTGAGCTGATATTCCAGCTACTATTTATTTATAGTTTAATATTTGCTACATGTTTGAGCTGATATTCCAGCTACTATTTATTTATAGTTTAATATTTGCTACATGTTTGAGCTGATATTCCAGCTACTATTTATTTATAGTTTAATGTTTCCTACATGTTTGAGCTGATATTCCAGCTACTATTTATTTATAGTTTAGTATTTGCTACATCTGTTTGAGCTGATATTCCAGCTACTATTTATTTATAGTTTAATATTTGCTACACCTGTTTGAGCTGATATTCCAGCTACTATTTATTTTTAGTTTAGTATTTGCTACATCTGTTTGAGCTGATATTCCAGCTACTATTTATTTATAGTTTAATATTTGCTACATGTTTGAGCTGATATTCCAGCTACTATTTATTTATAGTTTAATATTTGCTACATCTGTTTGAGCTGATATTCCAGCTACTATTTATTTATAGTTTAATATTTGCTACATCTGTTTGAGCTGATATTCCAGCTACCATTTATTTATAGTTTACTCCAGAATGTTATTGTTGTAACAGCCGCTATTTCTAGTCCCCCAGCTAATGTCCAGTCGATGATGTTGCTGCATAACGCCACCAAGTGTTGCTGCAGATGTCACGGATCTCATTCGAAATTAGGTGACAGTTTCATGAAAATAGAGCAAGTGAATTAGATTTTAAGATAAGCGAACAACAATGATCTCATGAGAACTTACAACGTGATTCACAATAAGAGCGGTTGCTGCACGTGAAATAAAACGTCTTTCTCCTTCTTCTTTTCTTCCTGATTTGCCTTTCAGCGTCGAGGCGAGATATAATTTGCGGTCTTTTGCTCTTCTGTTGATCTCTCCTGCTGTTATGTTTCCTAGTGTTTCTAATATTCCATCAATCCATCTTGTACTCTTCTGTTGGCCTCTCCTACTGTTATGTTTCCTAGTGTTTCTAATATTCCATCAATCCATCTTTTACTCTTCTGTTGGCCTCTCCTACTGTTATGTTTCCTAGTGTTTCTAATATTCCATCAATCCATCTTTTGCTCTTCTGTTGGCCTCTCCTACTGTTATGTTTCCTAGTGTTTCTAATATCCCATCAATCCATCTTTTGCTCTTCTGTTGACCTCTCCTGCTGTTATGTTTCCTAGTGTTTCTAATATCCCATCAATCCATCTTGTTAGTGGTCGGCCCTTGAGTCTGGTGTTCTCACAACGTTTATTAAAGGCTCGCTTTGTTGTGTTTTGGTCTTTCTACTTTATCACGTAACCAAACCATTTTATTTGTTGTTTCTTTATGTACTCTATGGCGGGGATTCATCCTAGCTCTGTTTTTACCTTTTTGAAATAATTTTATGTTTGGGTGTGAGAACAGTGTGGTCGCATGAAATAACAGTGTGGTCGCATGAAATAACAGTGTGGTCGCATGAAATAACAGTGTGGTCACATGAAATAACAGTGTGGTCGCATGAAATAACAGTGTGATCGCATGAAATAACAGTGTGGTCGCATAAAATAACAGTGTGGTCGCATGAAATACAGTGTGGTCGATGAAATACAGTGTGGTCGATGAAATACAGTGTGGTCGCATGAAATACAGTGTGGTCGATGAAATACAGTGTGGTCGATGAAATACAGTGTGGTCGATGAAATAACAGTGTGTACGTGTGAAAACGTAATAGCGAGTACGTGTGAAACAATAGCGTGTACGTGTGAAACAGCGCGTACGTGTTAAACAATAGCGAGTACGTGTGAAACAATAGCGTGTACGTGTGAAACAGCGCGTACGTGTTAAACAATAGCGAGTACGTGTGAAACAATAGCGTGTACGTGTGAAACAATAGCGCGTACGTGTGAAACAATAGCGTGTATGTGTGAAACAGCGCGTACGTGTTAAACAATAGCGAGTACGTGTGAAACAATAGCGTGTACGTGTGAAACAATAGCGCGTACGTGTGAAACAATAGCGTGTATGTGTGAAACAGCGCGTACGTGTTAAACAATAGCGAGTACGTGTGAAACAATAGCGTGTAGGTGTGAAACAATAGCGCGTACGTGTGAAACAATAGCGCGTACGTGTGAAACAATAGCGTGTATGTATGAAACAATAGCGCGTACGTGTGAAACAAAAGCGAGTACGTGTGAAACAATAGTGTGTACGTGTGAAACAATAGCGCGTATGTGTGAAACAATAGCGTGTACGTGTGAAACAATAGAGCGCACGTGTGAAACAATAGCGTGTACGTTTGAAACAATAGCGTGTACGTGTGAAACAATAGCGCGTACGTGTGAAAAAATAGCGCGTACGTGTGAAACAATAGCGCGTACGTGTGAAACAATAGAGCGCACGTGTGAAACAATAGAGCGCGCTTGTGAAACAATAGCGTGTACGTATGAAACAAGAGCGCTTACGTGTGAAACAATAGCGTGTACGTGTGAAACAATAGGTCGCACGTGTGAAACAATAGCGTGTACGTTTGAAACAATAGCGCGTACGTGTGAAACAATAGCGTGTACGTGTGAAACAATAGGTCGTACGTGTGAAAAAATAGCGCGCACGTGTGAAATAATAGCGCGTACGTGTGAAACAATAGCGCGTACGTGTGAAACAATAGCGTGTACGTGTGAAACAGTAGCGTGTACGTGTGAAACAGTAGCGTGTACGTGTGAAACAATAGCGTGTACGTGTGAAAACGTAGCGTGTACGTGTGAAACAATAGCGTGTACGTGTGAAAAAGTAGCGTGTACGTGTGAAACAATAGCGTGTACGTGTGAAGTAATAGCACGTACGTTTGAAATATCAGTGTGTGTGTGTGTACAGCTAGCAAGTGTTGACATAAAATAACCGCTTTACGTGTGAATCAACAAAATGCGGAAGGAATGGATCGAACCAACATCTACATTTGTAGATCTACTCGATGTTGAAGAACCTATTTTAATGTTTGATTGGTACCTTAGTCTTTAACAAGACAACGGAAATTCGATAAAATGCTTGCTTTGATTATTCGAATTTTGATAAAGTGCATGTTTTTATCATTCGAATTTTGATTAAAATGCATGTTTTGATCATTCGAATTTGGAAAAAAATCCATGTTTTGGTCATTCGAATTTTGATTAAAATGCATGTTTTGATCATTCGAATTTTGATTAAAATGCATGTTTTTAATCATTCGAATTTTGATTAAAATGCATGTTTTGATCATTCGAATTTGGAAAAAAATCCATGTTTTGGTCATTCGAATTTTGATTAAAATGCATGTTTTCATCATTCGAATTTTGATTAAAATGCATGTTTTGATCATTCGAGTTTTCATAAAGTGCATGTTTGAATCATTCGAATTGTGATAAAAATGAATGTTTTAATCATTCGAATGTTGATAAAGTGCATGTTTTGATAAGTGTTCAAGTGAAAAGTTCATAGAGTGGTTATAAGTGGAAATGTTCTAGTTATCTTGTACAGAAGTGGCCAGGAACAGAGTACCTGGCGTTATTAAGCAGACAATGTAGAACAGAGTACCTGCCGTTATTAAGTAGATAATGTAGAACAGAGTACCTGACGTTATTAAGTAGATAATGTAGAACAGAGTACCTGGCGTTATTAAGTAGACAATGTAGAACAGAGTACCTGCCGTTATTAAGTAGACAATGTAGAACAGAGTACCTGACGTTATTAAGTAGATAATGTAGAACAGAGTACCTGACGTTATTAAGTAGATAATGTAGAACAGAGTACCTGGCGTTATTAAGTAGATAATGTAGAACAGAGTACCTGGCGTTATTAAGTAGATAATGTAGAACAGAGTACCTGGCGTTATTAAGTAGACAATGTAGAACAGAGTACCTGGCGTTATTAAGTAGATAATGTAGAACAGAGTACCTGGCGTTATTAAGTAGACAATGTAGAACAGAGTACCTGGCGTTATTAAGTAGATAATGTAGAACAGAGTACCTGGCGTTATTAAGTAGACAATGTAGAACAGAGCACCTGGCGTTATTAAGTAGATAATGTAGAACAGAGTACCTGGCGTTATTAAGTAGACAATGCAGAACAGAGTACCTGGCGTTATTAAGTAGATAATGTAGAACAGAGTACCTGGCGTTATTAAGTAGACAATGTAGAACAGAGTACCTGGCGTTATTAAGTAGATAATGTAGAACAGAGTACCTGGCGTTATTAAGTAGACAATGTAGAACAGAGTACCTGGCGTTATTAAGTAGACAATGTAGAACAGAGTACCTGGCGTTAATAAGTAGATAATGTAGAACAGAGTACCTGGCGTTATTAAGTAGATAATGTAGAACAGAGTACCTGGCGTTATTAAGTAGATAATGTAGAACAGAGTACCTGGCGTTATTAAGTAGATAATGTAGAACAGAGTACCTGACGTTATTAAGTAGATAATGTAGAACAGAGTACCTGACGTTATTAAGTAGATAATGTAGAACAGAGTACCTGACGTTATTAGGTAGATAATGTAGAACAGAGTACCTGACGTTATTAAGTAGATAATGTAGAACAGAGTACCTGACGTTATTAAGTAGATAATGTAGAACAGAGTACCTGGCGTTATTAAGTAGATAATGTAGAACAGTTAACTGACGTTATTAAGTAGACAATGTAGAACAGAGTACCTGGCGTTATTAAGTAGATAATGTAGAACAGAGTACCTGGCGTTATTAAGTAAACAATGTAGAACAGAGTACCTGACGTTATTAAGTAGATAATGTAGAACAGAGTACCTGACGTTATTAAGTAGATAATGTAGAACAGAGTACCTGACGTTATTAAGTAGATAATGTAGAACAGAGTACCTGGCGTTATTAAGTAGACAATGTAGAGCAGAGCACCTGGCATTATTAAGTAGACAATGTAGAACAGAGTACCTGGCGTTATTAAGTAGATAATGTAGAACAGAGTACCTGGCGTTATTAAGTAGACAATGTAGAACAGAGTACGATGTCTGGCGTTATTAAGTAGATAATGTAGAATAGAGTACCTGGCGTTATTAAGTAGACAATGTAGAACAGAGTACCTGGCGTTATTAAGTAGATAATGTAGAACAGAGTACCTGGCGTTATTAAGTAGATAATGTAGAACAGAGCACCTGGCGTTATTAAGTAGACAATGTAGAACAGAGTACCTGGCGTTATTAAGTAGATAATGTAGAACAGAGTACCTGACGTTATTAAGTAGATAATGTAGAACAGAGTACCTGACGTTATTAAGTAGATAATGTAGAACAGAGTACCTGACGTTATTAAGTAGATAATGTAGAACAGAGTATCTGGCGTTATTAAGTAGATAATGTAGAACAGAGTACTTGGTGTTATTATGTAGATAATGTAGAACAGAGTACCTGGCGTTATTAAGTAGATAATGTAGAACAGAGTACCTGGCGTTATTAAGTAGATAATGTAGAACAGAGTACCTGACGTTATTAAGTAGATAATGTAGAACAGAGTACCTGACGTTATTAAGTAGATAATGTAGAACAGAGTACCTGACGTTATTAAGTAGATAATGTAGAACAGAGTACCTGACGTTATTAAGTAGATAATGTAGAACAGAGTACCTGGCGTTATTAAGTAGATAATGTAGAACAGAGTAACTGACGTTATTAAGTAGACAATGTAGAACAGAGTACCTGGCGTTATTAAGTAGATAATGTAGAACAGAGTACCTGGCGTTATTAAGTAGATAATGTAGAACAGAGTACCTGGCGTTATTAAGTAGATAATGTAGAACAGAGTACCTGGCGTTATTAAGTAGATAATGTAGAACAGAGTACCTGGCGTTATTAAGTAGACAATGTAGAACAGAGTACGATGTCTGGCGTTATTAAGTAGATAATGTAGAACAGAGTACCTGGCGTTATTAAGTAGACAATGTAGAACAGAGTACCTGGCGTTATTAAGTAGATAATGAAGAACAGAGTACCTGGCGTTATTAAGTAGATAATGTAGAACAGAGCACCTGGTGTTATTAAGTAGACAATGTAGAACAGAGTACCTGGCGTTATTAAGTAGATAATGTAGAACAGAGTACCTGACGTTATTAAGTAGATAATGTAGAACAGAGTACCTGACGTTATTAAGTAGATAATGTAGAACAGAGTACCTGACGTTATTAAGTAGATAATGTAGAACAGAGTACCTGGCGTTATTAAGTAGATAATGTAGAACAGAGTACCTGGCGTTATTAAGTAGATAATGTAGAACAGAGTACCTGGCGTTATTAAGTAGATAATGTAGAACAGAGTACCTGGCGTTATTAAGTAGATAATGTAGAACAGAGTACCTGACGTTATTAAGTAGATAATGTAGAACAGAGTACCTGGAGTTATTAAGTAGATAATGTAGAACAGAGTACCTGACGTTATTAAGTAGATAATGTAGAACAGAGTACCTGGCGTTATTAAGTAGATAATGTAGAACAGAGTACCTGGCGTTATTAAGTAGATAATGTAGAACAGAGTACCTGGCGTTATTAAGTAGATAATGTAGAACAGAGTACCTGGCGTTATTAAGTAGATAATGTAGAACAGAGTACGATGTCTGACGTTAGTAAGTAGATAATGTAGAACAGAGTACCTGACGTTATTAAGCAGACAATGTAGAACAGAGTAACTGACGTTATTAAGCAGACAATGTAGAACAGAGTAACTGACGTTATTAAGCAGACAATGTAGAACAGAGTAACTGACGTTATTAAGCAGACAATGCAGAGAAAGTAACAAGAGAAATCTAGAAGTCGTCTGGGTGCATATCAATTTGGTGGAAGTGAAGAGACGAAACAAACACAAATTTACGACTGGAGGAAAAAAAATGAAAATGCAGAAAGCAGAAAAATGGAGAAGGTTAATGAAGCACTAACGATGGAGGGAAGGAATATGATAGAAGGCGAGTATAGTAAACTGAAGGCAGAAAGAAGGTAAGAGATGAAAGTAGAATAGACAACGCGAATACGCCAGCGCAAATTGCAGGCAGAGCGAGAGAGAGGGAGGGTATCCAGAATGGAAGATGGTGTCGGCTGTAACGGTTACCTCCCCTGACAGAAAGACGTCCATTTTTATGAACTACTCTACCTTGTGATATGTCATAGACTCGTGTAAGTCTCTGTGCAATCGTTGGTATCAGTCACTGAGAACGTCTCTGCCTTGCCTAGCCCTGCTTTTTTTGCAAATGCCCCAAAGCACAAGGATTGAATGAGCTTCTATCTGTGATGTTTATATTCACGGAGGCGACTTTCTGGACACGAGTCGAGAAATGAAGAAAAATTACATATCTTCCGTTGGCTGAGAGTTCTGACAGGTATGTTGGGCTGGTACATTTAACACCTGTCTCGCGTGCGTGTGTGTGTTTGCGTGTAAGTGTGTGTGTGTTGGCTTGTTTCGCAAATACAAGAAGAATGCGGTTGTGTCTGGAGGAATTGACAACGTTTGTCTCATGTTTATTGTCTCTTCCATTGCTTGGGGATATCGCTGTACGGCCGTGACTGATAACTGTAAACACAAAATGTGATGATGACCATGCATGTTTATCTTATTTCAGCCTTGCAATCTTCCGTGAGAAATATGTGAATGTATGTCCTGGAATTGCCTTCAGGCTTCCACTGACATATACTTGCTCTGATCTACCATGTCATCTTCATACATGTACATATACATATATGGTAAATGATCATACAAACATACATCAAACGCGTGTAAATCTGATCCGTTGGGGAACCATACAAATATATGACACATATGTTATAAAAATGTATAAATCCATGATGAAGTATATTACATATGTGTGCATATTTATGAAGAATATATTACATTAGTGCGTATATTTATGAAGAATATATTACATTAGTGCGTATATTTATGAAGAATATATTACATTAGTGTGTATATATTTATGAAGAATATATTACATTAGTGCATATATTTATGAAGCATATATTACATTAGGGCATACATTTACGAAGAATATATTACATTAGTGCATATATTTATGAAGAATATATTACATTAGTGCGTATATTTATGAAGAATATATTATATTAGTGCGTATATTTATGAAAAATATATTACATTAGTGCGTATATTTATGAAGAATATATTACATTAGTGCATATATTTATGAAAAATATATTATATTAGTGCATATATTTATGAAGAATATATTACATTAGTGCATATATTTATGAAAAATAAATTATATTAGTGCATATATTTATGAAAAATATATTACATTAGTGCATATATTTTATGAAGAATATTATTCGATTACGTAAAGCGTGGTGGAAACAATGATATAATTGTGTGTAAAGCTGTGGAGGGGAAAATGACGGTATGTGTAAATTTGTGATATATGTTAAATAAATTTGTGGCATATGCAAAATATATGTGTAAATCTGTGACGTCGTATAAATGTGTAAATCTCGGACATAAGTAAAGTGTAATGTAAAGTATAGAATTCAGTGAAAGTGGTAAATATTCAAGGATGAATAGCGTAGATAACACACACATCTTTTAAACTAATAATGATAAATCTTTAAGAAAGATGATAAAATAATTATAAATCTTTGAGAAAGATGATAAAATAATTATAAATCTTTGAGAAAGATGATAAAATAATGATAAATCTTAAAGAAAGATGATAAAATAATAATACATCTTTGAGAAAGATGATAAAATAATGATAAATCTTTAAGAAAGATGATAAAATAATTATAAATCTTTAAGAAAGATGATAAAATAATGATAAATCTTTAAGAAAGATGATAAAATAATTATAAATATTTAAGAAAGATGATAAAATAATTATAAATCTTTAAGAAAGGTGATAAAATAATGATAAATCTTTAAGAAAGGTGATAAAATAATGATAAATCTTCTGTAATTTTTTAAAAACTGTATATAATCCTGTGTTCTCTTTAAGAAAGATAGCAAAAACTTAAAAAAAAAAAAAGAAATATATAATAAAGAGCACTTATACATATTTATAAAAGATGATAAAATATTTTACATGAAACTTTTAAAAAGGTGATTACAATATTAATCAATATTTGAGCAAGATAATAGAGAATCATACACACCTGGGGAAAAAATAGTAGATATATTGTCATATTTATTATTTTTTTGGATGTAATTTAGATGTTTATATATCTTCAAAATATAAAATTAGAAAATTTATGAAAAAAAATGTAGGAAAGTTAAAAAAAATGTTTTAAAATCTTTAACATATAAAGTATGCTAATTTATAAACCTTTTATACAGATGATGAAATATATATATAGAACATTCATAAAGATGATGAAATATATATATATAGAGAGAGCATTAATAAATATAATAAAATATATATATACAACATTAATAAATATAATAAAAAATATATATAGAACATTCATATTTAACATTCATATATATTATACATATGTATATATATATATGTATATATATATGTATATATATATACATAAATACAAAATTTAAAAAGATAATAATGTATATAGGACTTTCATAAAGATATAAAGAAAATGTATTATTTGTTACAATGATAAACTATATATATATATATATATATATATATAAGAAATATAACAATAATTATATCAGTAAAAATAATTATATACGGGGGAAAAATCAAATATTGAGAAATTGTCTGTAAGATAACTAGAAAACATATGTAGACGTCAAGAAATAATAAATAGATTAATAAATAGTTGGTAAAGATAAAAATATAAACTTTCATAAAAAGTTTAACAACGTCAGAAAGAATGTTTATAATCTTTGAGAAATATGAACTACTCAAATATCTATAAATTATAGAAAGATATGCAAATATCTATAAATTATAGAAAGATATATAAATATCTATAAATTATAGAAAGATATATAAATATCTATAAATTATAGAAAGATATATATATCTATAAATTATAGAAAGATATATAAATATCTATAAATTATAGAAAGATATATAAATATCTATAAATTATAGAAAGATATATAAATATCTATAAATTATAGAAAGAAATATAAATATCTATAAATTACAGAAAGATATATAATTATCTATACATTATAGAAAGATATATAAATATCTATAAATTATAGAAAGATATATAAATATCTATAAATTATAGAAAGATATATAAATATCTATAAATTATAGAAAGATATATAAATATCTATAAATTATAGAAAGATATATAAATATCTATAAAATGTTGATGGAGAGAAGAGCAATATAAATATATACATATATAAATTGTTGCCAGAGTGAGAGAAACAATAAAAATGTATCAATACATCTTTGATAGAGCTAGAAACAATATACATATGTATAAAACTGAGAGAACACAATATAATGTCGATATAGAGAGAAACAATAACACTATATATATATATATATATATATATATATATATATATATATATATATATATATATATATATATAAATCATTGAGAAAGAGAGGAAACAATATAAATGTGTATAAAAAGGAAACGATATAAATATCTATAAATCTATAAAGAGATACCACTATAAATATTTATAAATCTACAGACATTAACAATTTAAATATCTATAAATCTATAAAGATATAGCAATATAAATATAAATAATCTATAAAGAGATAACAATATAAATATCTATAAATCTATAGAAGAGATGTAATGTCAATATCTAACAATCTATAAAGAGATAACAATATAAATATCTATAAATCTATAGAAGAGATAACAATATAAATATCTATAAATCTATAGAAGAGATAACAATATAAATATATATACATTTATAAATGAGATGTAATAATGTCAATATCTATAGATTTTTTTATAAAGATGATACAGATGGGCGCTAATGCTTTCTGTTTTGATGTTGGCAATATTTGTACCATTTATGAGGTAGCTGTTGAGAAGAGGCTGGAGTCTGTTGGATGTAAGTTAGATGCTGAGTTGCGGTGGGTCAGCTCAGAAATCACGAGAGTCATAACGACAAGTTCTCAGAAGTCAAGTATGTGGCGAACGTGTTAGAAGTATAAATATATGGCGATTATGTTAGGAGTAAATATATGGCCATTATGTTAGGAATATAAATATATGGCGATTATGTTAGAAGTATAAATATATGGCGATTATGTTAGGAGTATAAATATATGGCGAATATGAAGGTATAAATATATGGCAATTATGTTAGGAGTATAATATATGGCGAATATGTTAGGAGTATAAATATATGGCGAATATGAAGGTATAAATATATAGCAATTATGTTAGGAGTATAAATATATGATGATAAATATATGGCGAATATGAAGGTATAAATATATGGCGAATAAGTAGGTATAAATATGTGCCGATTATGTTAGGTGTATAAATATATGGCGAATTGTTGTAGAAGTATAAATCTGTGGCGAATATGTCAGAAGTAAGTATAAATCTCAATAATTTAGAACTACAGTTCCCACTTTATATCAGATTCATAGATTACGAAAAGGCATTTGATAGTTTAGACAGAAGAATGCTTTGGAAGTTGCTGAGTCATTACGGAATCCCCATAAAGTTTATTAACCTGATAAAAACAATGTATGAAGGAACAAAATGTAGTGTGGTGCATGAAGGACAGCTTACAGAAGCATTTGAAATAAGAACAGGAGTAAGGCAGGGATGCCTTCTGTCTCCATTTCTCTTTCTACTGGCCATAGATTGGATTATGAAAATAACTCAAAACAACAGAAATGGGATCCAGTGGTCACTGACCAAACAACTTGATGATTTAGACTTTGCTGATGACATATCTTTCCTATCCCATAATCATCAACAGATGCAAGATAAAATGAGCATACTTGATGAGAGATCACAACAGATGGGACTGAAGATTAATAGAGATAAGACCAACATTATGAGAATTAATGCAGTTGGCAATAACCAAAAAACAGTAGAAGAAATATCTCTACTAGACGTACAATCGTACATATACCTGGGCAGTAATATATATGCATTTGTCGGGTCGGGTAATTTTACCAGCGACTGTATGCAGTAGACAGCACAACACGCGGCTGCCCTGCAGGTATACTCGGGAGAATGAAAGGCTAAGGGAGGGTTCCCTGAAGCAAAACAACCCCACAGCCTTAAGGGTTGAACTTTTTGGTCAAAGGCTAGCGGAGCCAACCGTAAACAAACCGACGGAAGGCAGCAGAAAACCACCGTCGTAACTTCTTTGTACAATCACGAATCGCCACAATAATGGAAATAACGACAACAACGTTAAGGGGGATTCCAATGGAAAACCCTCGTTCGGTAGGGGACATCACGTGCTACAGGTGATACCCGATCGTCATCAAGCTACTGTAAGCAAAATAACAATAATACAAACTCTAAAGATATGTACTTGGAATGTGAGAACACTCATGCAGAAGGGTAAACTAGAAAACATCATACAAGAAATGAAAAGAATGGGTTTACAATTACTGGGACTTTGCGAAATGAGATACACCGGATCAGGGGAGATGTATTCTGATAAACATAAAATAATCTATTCTGGAGGTACTGAACACCAAAGAGGAGTAGGTATCATCTTGGATGCAGAAAGAACAAGAACGATGAAAGGTTTTTGGGCAATATCCCACAGTCCTTTTAGTGAATATGAGTGGAAAGCCAATATATATATTAATCTCATTCAAGTTTATGCACCAACAGCAGACAGTCTAGAGGAAACAATTGATAAATTTTACGAGTTAAATGAGGCACTTCATAAATGCAAACCACATGAAAACACCATAGTTCTAGGGGATTTTAACGCAAAAGTAGGAAAGGAAAGAGTTGAGGAAGTAGTTGGTCATTATGGCTTAGGCGAGAGGAATGAAAGAGGTGAGAAACTTATTGACTGGGCAAGAACACACACCATGATGATAGGAACCACCTGGTTTAAGCAACATCCAAGACGTCTGTGGACATGGAAAAGCCCTGGGGACAACGCACGTAATCAAATTGATTATATATTGATAAGTAATAGATTTAGAAACAGTCTGATGTGTGTGAAAACTAAACCAGGGGCAGATTGCAATAGTGATCATGTACCAGTTGTGGGAAAGCTTAGAGTAAAATTATAAACAACAAAACGAGCCTCAGTTAACATCAAGTTAAATTTAGATTTACTCAAATGAGACAAGAAGTTGCAAAACAAATATAAAATCACAATTAGAACCGGCACAATGCAATAGAGAAGATGCAAAGCATTGATGAACAGTGGGAAATGCTAAAAGAATCAATGCAACAAACATCAAAAGAGTTCATACCACCAGTGAGGACAAATTCAAGAAAGAAATGGATGACATAAGACATTTTGCAGCTAATGGATACAAGAAGAAGAAATAAAGAAAATAAAGATGAGTATAAGAGATTAAATATAAAAATTGTAGTAAAATACAATGAAGCAAAAGAAGCATGGCTAAAAGAGAGATGCAAAGAGATTGAAATGCAACAAAAAGGAGATGCTAAAGCTATATACAAACAAATTGAGGAATTAACAGGAAGAAAAACGCAATCAAAAACTGGATGTCTAAGATCAAAGGAAGGAGAACTGTTGATTGATCAAGAAAACATAAGGGAACGATGGACAGAATAAATTAAAGATCTTTATAATGATGAACGAACAGAAGTAAATATTAAGGATAATGGAGAAGGACCAGAAATACTCAGAGAAGAAGTGGAAGATGCCTTGCGCAATATGAAAGCAGGCAAAGCTCCTTGACCAGATAATATAACTAAAGAAGAGATTGAAGCCATGGGTGATTTTGGAATAGAAATAATAACAAAAATATTGAATGATATCTACAACAGCGGATATATACCAGACGACATGCTCAAATCAATATTCATAGCCCTACCAAAGAAATCTGGTGCAATTGAATGTGATGATCATCGCACAATAAGCCGTATGAGTCATGTGACTAAGATATTACTAAGAATCATCATGCGAAGCGTGCAAAACAAAATCAGTCCAGAAATTAGCGATGAACAGTGTGGTTTTGTTAGAGATAAAGGAACAAACAATGCCATATACATCATAAGATCTTTAGTAGAAAGAGCCATAAAGGTGAAAACAGACCTATACATATGTTTCATAGATTACACCAAGGCATTTGGCAAAGTAAAGCACCAAGAAATAATAAAAATTTTAGAAAGCATAAACGTAGACAGTAAAGATCTAAGAATAATAAAGAACATGTACTGGCAACAAACAGCAGCCATAAGAACTGGAAACCAATTGGAAATGTTTCAACAAATAAAACAGGGTGTTAGACAAGGTTGTGTGCTGTTACCAGATTTGTTTAATATTTATAGTGAGATTATTTTAAGATCCATAAGGGGCATGCCTGGAATAACAATTGGAGGTCATAATATAAATAATCTAAGGTATGTTGATGATACAGCCTTAATCAAAAATAAAGGACTCAGCCTTAATAGCAAAAAAAAAAAAAAAAAAAAAAAAAAAGAAGTAATGGTAACAACAATGGAAAGGACATCACCGCAATGCACAATAAAGACAAGTGGAACAATATTAAAACAGGTAAATAAATTTAAATATCTGGGAACAATGCTCAGATGTTAGATGTACAACAGAGTTGAGATGTAGAATGGCTCAGGCAAAAGCAGGTTTCCCAAAAATGAGGAAGATGCGCAATCCATTTCTGACAATAGAAACAAGAAAAAGAGTTAGATTATAAATAATGCTATGCAAAGCCAGTCTTAACATATGAATGTAAATCATGGACAATGGGACAACAGACAAAACCACGGGATGCTGTAGAATTGTGGGAAACAGAAAAAAGCTAGTCCACCATAGAATACATAAAGAAACAACAGATACAATGGTTTGGTCACGTGACAAGGCAGAAAGGTCAAAACATAACACAAGAAGCCTTCAGTTAATGTTTCGAGAACACCAGACCCAAAGGCTTACCGTGAACAAGATGGATTGACAGAATATTAGAAACATTAGAAAACCTAACAGCAGAGAGGCGAACGGAAGAGCAAAAGATGGATTGACAGAATATTAGAAACATTAGAAAACCTAACAGCAGGAGAGGCCAACAGAAGAGCAAAAGACCACTTATTACATTTTCCCTCGACGCTGAAAGGTAAATGAGGAAGGACATAAATAGAATAAGAACAATAAATATGATTATCAAACGTCATTATATAATTATATTAACACATACACGCAGAGTAAATAAGATTGTCATAGAAGAGAAACATAAGAATATATACGGAGAAATCAAGCGAATATAAGAGATGTTAAATAGACTCAAATAAATATGTGAGACTATATTCAGGTTAAGTATATACTTTCGTGAAACTATATGAAGGTTAAGTATATACTTTCGTGAAAATTAATGAAGGTTAAGTATATGCTTTCGTGAAACTTAATGAAGATTAAGTATATGCTTTCGAGAAACTTAATGAAGATTAAGTAGGCCTATATGCTTTCGTGAAACTATACCATATTTAATGATTGCATTTATGAACAGGTAGACTAAGAATATATATGAGAAAGTGTCAGTTAATTATGAGATTAATGTTACTATGAGTAGATGAGTGGAGATTACTGTTACTGTGAGTAGATGAGTGGAGATTATTGTTACTATGAGTAGATGAGTGGAGATTATTGTTACTATGAGTAGATGAGTGGAGATTAATGTTACTATGAGTAGATGAGTGGAGATTATTGTTACTATGAGTAGATGAGTGGAGATTTTTGTTACTATGAGTAGATGAGTGGAGATTAATGTTACTAGGAGTAGATGAAATAATATTAATGTTACTAGGAGTAGATGAGTGGAGATTACTGTTACTGTGAGTAGATGAGTGGAGATTATTGTTACTATGAGTAGATGAGTGGAGATTATTGTTACTATGAGTAGACGAGTGGAGATTAATGTTACTATGAGTAGATGAGTGGAGATTATTGTTACTATGAGTAGATGAGTGGAGATTTTTGTTACTATGAGTAGATGAGTGGAGATTAATGTTACTAGGAGTAGATGAAATAATATTAATGTTACTAGGAGTAGATGAAATAAGATTAATGTTACTAGGAGTAGATGAAATAAGATTAATGTTACTATGAATAGATGAATCAGATTAATGTTACTAGGAGTAGATGAGCGGAGATTAATGTTACTAGGAGTAGATGAGCTGAGATAAATGTTGCTAGGAGTAGATGAGCGGAGATAAATGTTACTAGGAGTAGATGAAATAAGATTAATGTTACTAGGAGTAGATGAGTGGAGATTAATGTTACTATGAGTAGATGAAATAAGATTAATGTTACTAGGAGTAGATGAGTGGAGATTATTGTTACTATGAGTAGATGAGTGGAGATTTTTGTTACTATGAGTAGATGAGTGGAGATTAATGTTACTAGGAGTAGATGAAATAATATTAATGTTACTAGGAGTAGATGAGTGGAGATTACTGTTACTGTGAGTAGATGAGTGGAGATTATTGTTACTATGAGTAGATGAGTGGAGATTATTGTTACTATGAGTAGATGAGTGGAGATTAATGTTACTATGAGTAGATGAGTGGAGATTATTGTTACTATGAGTAGATGAGTGGAGATTTTTGTTACTATGAGTAGATGAGTGGAGATTAATGTTACTAGGAGTAGATGAAATAATATTAATGTTACTAGGAGTAGATGAAATAAGATTAATGTTACTAGGAGTAGATGAAATAAGATTAATGTTACTAGGAATAGATGAAATCAGATTAATGTTACTAGGAGTAGATGAGCGGAGATTAATGTTACTAGGAGTAGATGAGCTGAGATAAATGTTGCTAGGAGTAGATGAGCGGAGATAAATGTTACTAGGAGTAGATGAAATAAGATTAATGTTACTAGGAGTAGATGAGTGGAGATTAATGTTACTATGAGTAGATGAAATAAGATTAATGTTACTAGGAGTAGATGAGTGGGGATTAATGTTACTAGCAGTAGATGAAATAAGATTCATTTTACTAGTAGATGAGTGGAGATTAATGTTACTAGCAGTAGATAAGTGGAGATTAATGTTACTAGGAGTAGATGAGTGGAGATTAATGTTACTAGGAGCAGATGAGTGGAGATTAATTTTACTATGAGTAGATGAGATACGATTAATGTTACTAGCAGTAGATGAAATAAGATTAATGTTACTAGGAGTTGATGAGCGGAGATTATTGTTACTAGGAGTAGATGAGCGGAGATAAATGTTACTAGGAGTAGATGAGCGGAGATTAATGTTACTAGGAGTAGATGAGCGGAGATTAATGTTACTAGGAGTAGATGAGATAAAATTAATGTTACTAGGAGTAAATGAAATAAGATTAATGTTACTAGGAGTAGATGAGCGGAGATTAATGTTACTAGGGGTAAATGAGCGGAGATTAATGTCACTAAGAGTAGATGAAATAAGATTAATGTTACTAGGAGTAAATGAAATAAGATTAATGTTACTAGGAGTAGATGAGTGGAGATTAATGTTACTAGGAGTAGATGAGCGGAGATTAATGTTACTAGGTGTAGATGAGTGGAGATTAATGTTACTAGGTATAGATGAAATGAGATTAATGTTACTAAGATTAGATGAGCGGAGATTAATGTTACTAGGAGTAGATGAGCGGAGTTTAATGTTACTAGGAGTAGATGAGCGGAGATTAATGTTACTAGGAGTAGATGAGCGGAGATTAATGTTACTAGGAGCAGATGAGCGGAGATTAATATTACTAGGAGTAGATGAGCGGAGATTAATGTTACTAGGTGTAGATGAGCGGAGATAAATGTTACTAGGAGTAGATGAGCGGAGATTAATGTTACTAGGAGTAGATGAGTGGAGATTAATGTTACTAGGAGTAGATGAGCGGAGATTAATGTTACTAGGAGTAGATGAGCGGAGATTAATGTTACTATGAGTAGATGAGCGGAGATTAATGTTACTAGGAGTAGATGAGTGGAGATTAATGTTACTAGGAGTAGATGAGCGGAGATTAATGTTACTAGGAGTAGATGAGTGGAGATTAATGTTAACAGGAGTAGATGAGCGGAGATTAATGTTACTATGAGTAGATGAGCGGAGATTAATGTTACTAGGAGTAGATAGCGGAGATTAATGTTACTAGGAGCAGATTAAATAAAATTAATGTTACAAGAAGTAAAGGAACTAAGATTAATGTTACAAGAAGTGAAGGAACTAAGATTAATGTTGCAAGAAGTGAAGGAACTAAGATTAATGTTACAAGAAGTGAAGGAACTAAGATTAATGTTACAAGAAGTGAAGGAACTAAGATTAATGTTGCAAGAAGTGAAGGAACTAAGATAAATGTTACAAGAAGTGAAGGAACTAAGATTAATGTTGCAAGAAGTGAAGGAACTAAAATTAATGTTACAAGAAGTGAAGGAACTAAAATTAATGTTGCAAGAAGCGAAGGAACTAAAATTAATGTTACAAGAAGTGAAGGAACTAAAAGTAATGTTATAAGAACTGAAGGAACTAAGATAAATGTTACAAGAAGTGAAGGAACTAAGATTAATGTTGCAAGAAGTGAAGGAACTAAAATTAATGTTACAAGAAGTGAAGGAACTAAAATTAATGTTGCAAGAAGTGAAGAAACTAAGATTAATGTTACAAGAAGTGAAGGAACTAAAATTAATGTTGCAAGAAGTGAAGAAACTAAGATTAATGTTGCAAGAAGTGAAGGAACTAAAATTAATGTTACAAGAAGTGAAGGAACTAAAATTAATGTTGCAAGAAGTGAAGAAACTAAGATTAATGTTGCAAGAAGTGAAGGAACTAAAATTAATGTTACAAGAAGTGAAGGAACTAAAATTAATGTTGCAAGAAGTGAAGGAACTAAAATTAATGTTGCAAGAAGTGAAGGAACTAAAAGTAATGTTATAAGAACTGAAGGAACTAAGATAAATGTTACAAGAAGTGAAGGAACTAAGATTAATGTTGCAAGAAGTGAAGGAACTAAAATTAATGTTACAAGAAGTGAAGGAACTAAGATTAATGTTACAAGAAGTGAAGGAACTAAGATTAATGTTGCAAGAAGTGAAGGAACTAAGATTAATGTTGCAAGAAGTGAAGGAACTAAGATTAATGTTACAAGAAGTGAAGGAACTAAGATTAATGTTGCAAGAAGTGAGGGAACTAAGATTATTGTTACAAGAAGTGAAGGAACTAAGATTAATGTTACAAGAAGTGAAGGAACTAAGATTAATGTAACAAGAAGTGAAGGAACTAAGATTAATGTTGCAAGAAGTGAAGGAACTAAAATTAATGTTACAAGAAGTGAAGGAACTAAGATTAATGTTGCAAGAAGTGAAGGAACTAAGATTAATGTTACAAGAAGTGAAGGAACTAAAATTATTGTTACAAGAAGTGAAGGAACTAAGATTAATGTTACAAGTAGTGAAGGAACTAAAATTAATGTTGCAAGAAGTGAAGGAACTAAAATTAATGTTACAAGAAGTGAAGGAACTAAAATTAATGTTGCAAGAAGTGAAGAAACTAAGATTAATGTTACAAGAAGTGAAGGAACTAAAATTAATGTTATAAGAAGTGAAGAAACTAAGATTAATGTTGCAAGAAGTGAAGGAACTAAAATTAATGTTACAAGAAGTGAAGGAACTAAAATTAATGTTGCAAGAAGTGAAGAAACTAAGATTAGTGTTGCAAGAAATGAAGGAACTAAAATTAATGTTACAAGAAGTGAAGGAACTAAAATTAATGTTGCAAGAAGTGAAGAAACTAAGATTAATGTTGCAAGAAGTGAAGGAACTAAAATTAATGTTACAAGAAGTGAAGGAACTAAAATTAATGTTGCAAGAAGCGAAGGAACTAAAATTAATGTTACAAGAAGTGAAGGAACTAAAAGTAATGTTATAAGAACTGAAGGAACTAAGATAAATGTTACAAGAAGTGAAGGAACTAAGATTAATGTTGCAAGAAGTGAAGGAACTAAAATTAATGTTACAAGAAGTGAAGGAACTAAGATTAATGTTACAAGAAGTGAAGGAACTAAGATTAATGTTACTTGAAGCAGATGAGCTAAGGTTCGAGTTACTAGAAGTGTATGAGCTAAGGTTCGAGTTACTAGAAGTGTATGAGTTAAGGTTCGAATTACTAGAAGTGTATGAGCTAAGGTTCGAGTTACTAGAAGTGTATGAGCTAAGGTTCGAGTTACTAGAAGTGTATGAGCTAAGGTTCGAGTTACTAGAAGTGTATGAGCTAAGGTTCGTGTTACTAGAAGTGTATGAGCTAAGGTTCGAGTTACTAGAAGTGTATGAGCTAAGGTTCGTGTTACTAGAAGTGTATGAGCAAAAAAATAAGTAATTTTAATGTCATGAAAAATATACTAACATCAAAACAAATAACACCAGGGCTAAAACTAAGAATAGCAAAATGTTATATCTTCTCAATATTCCTGCATGGTGCAGAAACATGGACATTAGACAAGAGTCAGTCTTAACATATGGATATGAATCATGGACAATAGGACAACGGATACGAAAATCACTGGAGGCTGTAGAAAAATGTGGTTTTACAGAAGAATGTTGAGAATACCATGGACAACAAAGAAGAGTAATGAAGAGGTTCTGAGAGAGGTCAAAGCAAAAAGAGAGCTAATTTCCAATATTAGGAAGAAATAATCATCATTTTTGGCCATGTAATGAGAAGAGAACACATGGAATGTATTGTAACAACTGGGAAAATTGAGGGACGAAGAGATAGAGGGAAGCAAAGAGAAAAGATACCAGACAGCTTAAGAGAATGGCTTGACAGAAGGTCAACAACAGAAATTATAAATAACTGTCGAGATCGAATTTTTTTTTTTAGCATTCATTAATTGTATACTTTTAATGTGAGCTACTGAGTTAAGTGCTCTATGCACACCGTAAGCTGTGTGTTTCATCCGAGTTGATAGTGTTTCGATATTCAAATTGTTTACGTAGGATGATATTGTATGACAGGGAACAGTTGGCTGTTTTCACTTTCTGTTCGGTTTCGCTTTATGTCTTTTAGCGTGTGCTGAGACTGGTATGAGGGGGTCTACATCTACCTTTCTTTGTTCGGGAGATGTGATATTAATTATGATGATTCCTCTGACACGGACGGTTGAGCAATTATGGATTTTAATTCGTTTGTAGTGATACCGGGGCCTTCCATAAACAAAACTATAACTTTTAATCTTTATTTATTGTTTGTTTTTGGCTTGTGGGAGGTATCAAGACTTTTGAAACTGAATGCAGAATATGCTGATTTGATAGAAAACTATGGAAGCTACAGCGGTGAAAGGTTTTCTTCTCAGAAACTATGGAAGCTACAGTGCTGAAAGGTTTTCTTCTCAGAAACTATGGAAGCTACAGTGCTGAAAGGTTTTCTTCTCAGAAACTATGAAAGCTACAGTGCTGAAAGGTTTTCTTCTCAGAAACTATGGAAGCTACAGTGCTGAAAGGTTTTCTTCTCAGAAACTATGGAAGCTACAGTGCTGAAAGGTTTTCTTCTCGGAAACTATGGAAGCTACAGCGGTGAAAGGTTTTCTTCTCAGAAACTATGGAAGCTACAGTGGTGAAAGGTTTTCTTCTCAGAAACTATGGAAGCTACAGTGGTGAAAGGTTTTCTTCTCAGAAACTATGGAAGCTACAGTGGTGAAAGGTTTTCTTCTCAGAAACTATGGAAGCTACAGTGGTGAAAGGTTTTCTTCTCAGAAACTATGGAAGCTACAGTGGTGAAAGGTTTTCTTCTCAGAAACTATGGAAGCTACAGTGGTGAAAGGTTTTCTTCTCGGAAACTATGGAAGCTACAGTGCTGAAAGGTTTTCTTCTCAGAAACTATGGAAGTCATGTAAACTGTGGAAACTGTGGGAAAAGTTTGGAAAAGTTGTGAGAAATGTGGAAACGTTGGGAGAAATGTGGAAACTGTGAGAGAAATGTGGAAACGTTGGGAGAAATGTGGAAACTGTGAGAGAAATGTGGAAACGTTGGAGAAATGTGGAAACTGTGGGAGAAATGTGGAAACGTTGGGAGAAATGTTGAAACTGTGGGAGAAATGTGGAAACGTTGGGAGAAATGTGGAAACGTTGGGAGAAATGTGGGAACTGTGAGAGAAATGTGGAAACGTTGGGAGAAATGTGGAAACTGTGGGAGAAATGTGGAAACGTTGGGAGAAATGTGGAAACGTTGGGAGAAATGGAAGCTACAGTGGTGAAAGATTTTCTTCTCAGAAACTATGGAAGCTACAGTGCTGAAAGGTTTTCTTCTCATAAACTATGGAAGCTACAGTGGTGAAAGGTTTTCTTCTCAGAAACTATGGAAGCTACAGTGGTGAAAGGTTTTCTTCTCAGAAACTATGGAAGCTACAGTGGTGAAAGGTTTTCTTCTCAGAAACTATGGAAGCTACAGTGCTGAAAGGTTTTCTTCTCAGAAACTATGGAAGTCATGTAAACTGTGGAAACTGTGGGAAAAGTTTGGAAACGTTGTGAGAAATGTGGAAACGTTGGGAGAAATGTGGAAACTGTGAGAGAAATGTGGAAACGTTGGGAGAAATGTGGAAACTGTGAGAGAAATGTGGAAACGTTGGGAGAAATGTGGAAACTGTGGGAGAAATGCGGAAACGTTGGGAGAAATGTGGAAACTGTGGGAGAAATGTGTAAACGTTGGGAGAAATGTGGAAACGTTGGGAGAAATGTGGGAACTGTGAGAGAAATGTGGAAACGTTGGGAGAAATGTGGAAACTGTGGGAGAAATGTGGAAACGTTGGGAGAAATGTGGAAACGTTGGGAGAAATGTGGAAACGTTGGGAGAAATGTGGGAACATTGGGGAAATGTGGAAACAGTGGGAGAAATGTGGAAACGTTGAGAGAAATGTAAAAACTGTGGAAGAAACGTGGAAACATTGGGAGAAATGTGGAAACTGAGAGAAATGTGGAAACGTTGGAAGAAACGTGGAAACGTTGGGAGAAATGTGGAAACTGTAGCAACCGTTTGAGGGAATGTTGTGTTGCGGTAATTTTAACCGTGTGGAAACTGGGATAAATGTTAATTTTGTGTTAACTGTTGAATAAACGTTAACTTCATAAATATAACGGAAACTGCGTTGAAGTAATGTTAACTTTAATAGAATATTATAGAAATTGTAAATTATAGAAACTGTGCTGAAGAAATATTAACTATGTAGAATATCATAGAAACTATGCTGAAGAAATGTTAACTATGTAGAATATCATAGAAACTACTGAAGAAATGTTAATTATGTAGAATATCATAGAAACTACTGAAGAAATGTTAATTATGTAGAATATCATAGAAACTACTGAAGAAATGTTAATTATGTAGAATATCATAGAAACTACCGAAGAAATGTTAACTATGTAGTATATCATAGAAACTGTGCTGGTGCTGAAGAAATGTTAACTATGTAGTATATCATAGAAACTGTGCTGGTGCTGAAGAAATGTTAACTATGTAGTATATCATAGAAACTGTGCTGAAGAAATGTTAACTATGTAGAATATCATAGAAACTGTGCAGAAGAAATGTTAACTATGTAGAATATCATAGAAACTGTGCTGAAGAAATGTTAACTATGTAGAATATCATAGAAACTATGCAGAAGAAATGTAGAATATCACAGAAACTGTGCTGAAGAAATGTTAACATTGTTGGATATGACGGAAACACTGTTGGTGATGTTTTAACAATATTTTAACAATGCAGACAATTTATAACATCTCGTAAATGGTATGTTAACTTTGCTGATATGCTACTTAGGCCAATGATATCTAACTATATGAAACAAAGACGTATTAACTTTATTATCTATATACTGTACATTTGCAATGAGTACGTTAATTGGGACTTCCGGTCAATATGGCGGATAGGTGACAGGAACCGTTGAGACTCTGTCTGAAAAGTGTTCCTTGTTGCAGTTTCCTCATATTCCAAGTCAGGCTTACTGCCGGATCTACTGAGTTTAGAGCTCTGTGCACACCGGGAGCTGTGTTTTTCATCCGGATCGTGTTTAGATATGTTGATGGCTTACGATGAACAATGATATAGCATGGCGAATGACAGTTCAGCTGCGTTCGCTTTCGGGGCCGCTTGACTTTATGTCTTTTAACGGGGACTGTAACTGCTATGATGGGGACTGCAGCTACCTTTCTTTGTTTGGATCTTTCAATGAGATGTGATGTTAATTCTGATGATTCCACTGGCACGAGCGGTTAAACAATTATAGATTTTAACTCGTTTGTAGTGATACCGGGGCCTTCGACTAACTAAAGTACAATGTTAACTCTTTCAGTAAAAAAAACTATCTTGACGTCACATAGTACCATTGCTGGTGTATGTCGGGGGACAACGATAGAACCAGAGGGATAAAGGCCGCTTGGTCAAGCAGTCGCCACGACGTGTGAGACTCAGAATTTTTATTTCACCCCCGATAGAAAAAATCCTTTCTGTCTACCGCGGGCTTCGAACACCGTACGTCAGCTTTCCAGCCAGCGGGACAGAGGTTTTAGCCGCACGGCCACGCGCACCTCATACACTGAACGTTATTAGCAATTTAGCGGTAGGGATTTGCGAAATAAAATTGTTCATGTTTTTAAATATTAATCTACATATCTATATGTATCAAGCACGTAACATATTATATATAAATTTTTAGATAATTAAACAAGGAATTCAGTGGCGTATACTGGTTTTGGGGTCTGGGCTACCGCCGACATAATAAATAAAGACATACATTACATTCAGTAGGCTAACATGAAGTAATATTTTCTAATGACATCACTACATTTTAAATTACATACTTATTTATGTTAATTATATCCGTCTTGTTTGGGACGAAAATGTGTTGATGACTTTGTCATTGAAAGTACTGTTGGGTTGGTTTCTAAGTTTCTGAGGGAATGATTTCTCAATGGACATTAATGCCAAACCAGATAAGCGTTCTTGTGTCTGAGTTGAGCGACAATAAGATTTGATTCTCTTGAGAGCAGAAAAAGTTCTTTCTACAGATGTTGATGCTCATAACGTAGATATAACTAGCTAAGGAAGTTCCGGTAATGAGACGTAGTTTCACTTTCACCTTGTGACGATTCTGATTAGCTAGAGCTAAAAATAACCCATGAAACAGCATTCATCTAGTGGCAACACCCCTTAAATAAATTTGATTCCCATTTTTGAATGTCAAGGTCGTTAAAAAAAAAAGACTAAAACTATGATCATAAACAAAAGAAATACTCAAAACCCACAAGTGGATATCAAAATAGAAGGAATAGACCTGGAGACAGTTCAGAACTACAACTACCTTGGACATACTATAACCAGTGATGGAAAATGTACAACTGAAATAAACAAAAGAATAGGAATGGCAAAAAGTAATTTTAATGCCATGAAGAACATACTAACATCAAAACAAATAACACCAGGGCTAAAACTAAGAATAGCAAAATGTTACATCTTCTCAATATTTTCCCATATGGTGCAGAAACATGGACATTAGACAAGAAAACAGAACAGAGAATTGAAGCCTTTGAAATGTGGATATATAGGAGAATAGGTAGAATTGGATGGAAGGAAAAAAAAAAAACAAACGACGAAGTCTTAAAAACAACTAAAAATGAAAAGAGAACTACTAAGCACAATTCAAACAAGACAAATGCGATTTTTGGGTCATGTTAAAAGACACAACAGCCTACTAAAAGTAATCTTGGAGGGGAAAATACAAGGTAAAAGAGGCAGGGAGACCAAGACTAACATGGACGAGTAACATCAAAAGATGGACAAATCAGCCTATGACAACCTGCACCATCAAAGCAAGAGACAGAACAGAATGGAGCTCCATGGTAGCCAACCTTCGTTGTGGAGACGGCACTCGATGATGATGATGAAGGTCGTTAATATTTGGTCTATAGAGGAAAAATGTACCACTGGCTCCTAGAGGTTTCAATGTAGAATAGTTATAACATTCACAAACGTTAAAGTGGCCAGAGGAAAACCTTGCTTTAATAAATGCAAATCAAAGCAAATAAATCATATTGGTCTACGAAATGTGTAATAGAATATTCGAAAATGTGTAATATAATTATTTTTAAAAATATAATAAATTATCATTTCCTTTTGTATTTCGTTAATATGTTCAGGCTACCGGCGGTAGCTGCGGTATCATAGAGAATACGCCACTGGGGGAATTATATTTCACCAATACCAAGTTGATACAAGACAACTTTTATAAATATGGTTTGATGACAGTTGACACTAATCAAATTGAGAGTGACGCACTGTGCGGCTAAACGTACGGTAGGCTTTAACTTTGTCTACTCATGAAAGATCAGTGCTAGGTCTGTTGACTCCGTGGCAGATAATTTCATGAGGTGATATCTGTTTCTTTCACTGGATAGACAGCTCGTTGTTGTCCCTTCACAGCTCGTTGTTGACCCTTCACAGCTCGTTGTTGACCCTTCACAGCTCGTTGTTGTCCCTTCACAGCTCGTTGTTGACCCTTCACAGCTCGTTGTTGACCCTTCACAGCTCGTTGTTGTCCCTTCACAGCTCGTTGTTGACCCTTCACAGCTCGTTGTTGTCCCTTCACACCTCGTTGTTGACCCTTCACACCTCGTTGTTGTCCCTTCACAGCTTATTGGTTTCCCTTCACACCTCGTTGTTGACCCTTCACAGCTCGTTGTTGACCCTTCACACCTCGTTGTTGACCCTTCACAGCTCGTTGTTGTCCCTTCACACCTCGTTGTTGACCCTTCACACCTCGTTGTTGACCCTTCACACCTCGTTGTTGTCCCTTCACACCTCGTTGTTGTCCCTTCACAGCTCATTGGTTTCCCTTCACACCTCGTTGTTGTCCCTTCACACCTCGTTGTTGTCTCTTCACACCTCGTTGTTGTCCCTTCACAGCTCGTTGTTGACCCTTCACACCTCGTTGTTGACCCTTCACACCTCGTTGTTGACCCTTCACACCTCGTTGTTGACCCTTCACAGCTCGTTGTTGACCCTTCACAGCTCGTTGTTGTCCCTTCACACCTCGTTGTTGACCCTTCACAGCTCGTTGTTGACCCTTCACAGCTCGTTGTTGTCCCTTCACAGCTCGTTGTTGTCCCTTCACAGCTCGTTGTTGACCCTTCACAGCTCGTTGTTGTCCCTTCACACCTCGTTGTTGACCCTTCACACCTCGTTGTTGACCCTTCACACCTCGTTGTTGTCCCTTCACACCTCGTTGTTGTCCCTTCACAGCTCATTGGTTTCCCTTCACACCTCGTTGTTGTCCCTTCACACCTCGTTGTTGTCCCTTCACACCTCGTTGTTGTCCCTTCACAGCTCGTTGTTGACCCTTCACACTCGTTGTTGACCCTTCACACCTCGTTGTTGACCCTTCACACCTCGTTGTTGACCCTTCACAGCTCGTTGTTGACCCTTCACAGCTCGTTGTTGTCCCTTCACACCTCGTTGTTGACCCTTCACAGCTCGTTGTTGACCCTTCACAGCTCGTTGTTGTCCCTTCACAGCTCGTTGTTGTCCCTTCACAGCTCGTTGTTGACCCTTCACACCTCGTTGTTGACCCTTCACACCTCGTTGTTGTTCCTTCACAGCTCGTTGTTTTCCCTTCACAGCTCGTTGTTTTCCCTTCACAGTTAGTTTTTTTCCCTTCACAGCTCGTTGTTGACCCTTCACAGGTCGTTGTTGTTCCTTCACAGCTCGTTGTTGTCCCTTCACACCTCGTTGTTGTCCCTTCACAGCTCGTTGTTGTCCCTTCACACCTCGTTGTTGACCCTTCACAGCTCGTTGTTGTCCCTTCACACCTCGTTGTTGTCCCTTCACAGCTCGTTGTTGTCCCTTCACAGCTCGTTGTTGACCCTTCACAGCTCGTTGTTGACCCTTCACACCTCGTTGTTGACCCGCTCAACCCTGGACATGTTACATCACCAAGCCTATAGAAAGTTTATGAAATGCTCTCAGAAAGTTGATGAAATGTCCTCAGAAAGTTGATGAAATGTCCTCAGAAAGTTGATGAAATGTCCTCTGAAAGTTGATGAAATGTCCTCAGAAAGTTGATAAAATGCCCTCAGAAAGGTTATAAAAAAGCCTAGAGAAATTTTATGAAATGCCATCAGAAAGCTGACGAAATGCCATCAGAAAGTTGATGAAATGTCCTCAGAAAGTTTATAAAATTCCCTCAGAAAGTTTCTAAAAAAGCCTATAGAAAGTTGATGAAATGACCTCAGAAAGTTGATAAAATATCCTCAGAAAGATTTTAAAAAAGCCTATAGAAAGTTGATGAAATGTCCTCAGAAAGTTGATAAAATGTCCTCAGAAAGTTTCTTAAAAAACCTATAGAAAGTTTCTGAAATGCCCTCAGAAAGTTGATGAAATGTCCTCAGAAAGTTTCTAAAAACACCTATAGAAAGTTTATGAAATGCTCTCAGAAAGTTGATGAAATGTCCTCAGAAAGTTGATGAAATGTCCTCAGAAAGTTGATGAAATGTCCTCTGAAAGTTGATGAAATGTCCTCAGAAAGTTGATAAAATGCCCTCAGAAAGGTTATAAAAAAGCCTAGAGAAATTTTATGAAATGCCATCAGAAAGCTGACGAAATGCCCTCAGAAAGTTGATGAAATGTCCTCAGAAAGTTTATAAAATTCCCTCAGAAAGTTTCTAAAAAAGCCTATAGAAAGTTGATGAAATGACCTCAGAAAGTTGATAAAATATCCTCAGAAAGATTTTAAAAAAGCCTATAGAAAGTTGATGAAATGTCCTCAGAAAGTTGATAAAATGTCCTCAGAAAGTTTCTTAAAAAACCTATAGAAAGTTTCTGAAATGCCCTCAGAAAGTTGATGAAATGTCCTCAGAAAGTTTCTAAAAACACCTATAGAAAGTTTATGAAATGCCGTCAGAAAGTTTCTAAAAAAACCTATAGAAAGTTTATGAAATGCCCTCAGAATGTTGATGAAATGTCCTCAGAAAGTTTCTAAAAAAAACCTATAGAAAGTTTATGAAATGCCGTCAGAAAGTTTCTAAAAAAACCTATAGAAAGTTTATGAAATGCCCTCAGAAAGTTGATGAAATGTCCTCAGAAAGTTTCTAAAAAAACTATAGAAAGTTTATGAAATGCCGTCAGAAAGTTTCTAAAAAAACCTATAGAAAGTTTATAAAATGCCCTCAGAAAGTTGATGAAATGTCCTCAGAAAGTTTCAAAAAAACACCTATAGAAAGTTTATAAAATGCCCTCAGAAAGTTTCTAAAAAAAACCTATAGAAAGTTTATGAAATGCCCTCAGAAAGTTTCTAAAAAAACCTATAGAAAGTTTATAAAATGCCCTCAGAAAGTTGATGAAATGTCCTCAGAAAGTTTCTAAAAAAACCTATAGAAAGTTTATGAAATGCCGTCAGAAAGTTTCTAAAAAAACCTATAGAAAGTTTATGAAATGCCCTCAGAAAGTTTCTAAAAATACCTATAGAAAGTTTATAAAATGCCCTCAGAAAGTTTCTAAAAAAGCCTATAGAAAGTTTATGAAATGCCCTCAGAAAGTTGATGAAATGCCCTCAGAAAATTGATTAAATGTCCTCAGAAAGTTTATGAAATGCCATCAGAAAGTTTCTAAAAAAGCCTTCAGAAAAGTTGATGAAATGCCCTCAGAAAGTTGATCTATCTATCTATCTATCTTTCGTTCGCCTGAAGCATTGTCTATATCTGCAATGTCGTTTCCTGTATAAATGTTACTGTCTTTTGTAATTCTTGCAGTGGCCCATATAGTTTTGTCTGTAGTGTTGTATCTATGGGCCAATGGATTTTCCTCAGTCTACTATATTCAGTGCAGTCTTGAAGTATGTGTTCAGCAGTCTGGGGCGCCTGTCCACATGTACAAGTAGTTGAGGTGCCGATCTTGAATTTTGTATACATGTGACTATGGAGTCGATTGTGTCCTGTTCTGAGACGTATAATGATAACTTGTTCATATCTATTCATATTATAAAGGCATCCTGATTTGGGGCTTGTGGTCCTCTGATTGATTTGATTATCTGTTTCTTATGATGGTATGTAACAGGTGTATCTAGTTGTGTGCTGTTGAACCTTCCTTTGCCAACTGATCTGCTTTCTCATTTCCTGGTATTCCACAGTGAGATGGGATCCACTGCAGGGCAACCCTGTGGTGCTTGCAGAGTTCAGTCAATAAGGTCTGCAGATGTGGTAATTTTCTGGATTGTAGTGCCTGGAGTACTGATCTTGCATCTGTCAAAAACACTACAGGCTGCGGGCTAAGATTAATGTTCAGCAGTTTTTCTATTGCTAACTTTATTGCTTGTATTTCTGCATCATAATTGTGACAATATTTCCTGTTGCTATTTTATTCATATCCTAGTGTTATTTGGGTATTCTATATATGCACCTGCTCCCCCATTTTTTACTGCATTCTGTGCTGATCCATCTGTATACACACGAATCCATAGGTCTTGTGGGTATTCTTCATCCAGGAAACTGAGAGTTATTGTTTTTCGCTGTAGACTATTCTGTTCCTCTTTATCAACTATTCCTTTCACTTCTGTCCGTATTTGAACTGATAATCCAGATTCCTCTGTCCAGGGAGTCTGTTCTGGTATGGGCAGTAGGGGGTTAACAGCTCTTGGCATGTCTGGTGTTTGTCTACTAATACGCTTGGCTTGGTGGATAAAACTGCTTCTCTTAAGTCGTCCCAATGCAAGATTTTGGAATCGGTCCTTCATTGGATGTCTCGGCATGCAAGCAAATTTTTCTGCCTGTATCAGCACCTTTGTGTCCCTCCGTTCTCTCAGTGCTGGTATCCTCCACAATTTCTCCATCTCTAATATTGGTGTTGATTTCATTGCTCCTGTGATGACCCTAAGTGCCTGGTTTTGTACTTATCCAGTTCTTGAAGTGTGGTGTTTGATGCTGAACACCATGCAGATGATCCATATTCTAAATGTGGGCGTATACTCTGTTGGTAAACTTTACTGAGTATTTCCCACTCGCACCCCACGTAGTTCCACACAGCTTTCTTAGAATAGCCAATTTTCTCCTTGCTTTTTGGGTTGCCTTATTTATCTGCTGTTTCCAAGATAGTTTGTTATCAAATGTAACTCCGAGATACGTAGCCTGTATGTCTTCTTTCACAGGCTCATTGTTTATATAGATGGCTCCTGCTTTTGTTTTGGGGAAAGAGTGAAAAGTGTAGTTACTGCATTTGTCTGTATTGATGCTGATACACCATCTATTTGTCCATGAATTCAGTGCATTCATAGCTCTTTGTAACAATTTGGAGGCCACTGTTGCATACTCCTCTGTGCACCACATTACCAAGTCATCTGCATACATTGCCACTTTGATACCATGTGGTAGTTCAGTAACTAGGTCATTGATGTAGATCAGAAAAAGTGTTGAGATAGTACCCCTCCCTGTGGAACGCCCTGGCGCAGTAAGACCTTCTTACTCTTAAGACCATCCAGTTGCACTCTGGCTCTCCTGTTATGCAGGTATGCTTTGACCCATTTGTACATCCTGCCATTTACTCCATAATTTCTCAGTTTCTTCAAAAGCCCTTCCTTCCATACCTTATCAAATGCTTTCTTTAGGTCTATCCATGCTGCTAGTACCAGTTTCTTTTCTTGAAAACGCATCCTCAATTTCCTGGGAAAGATAGGTTGCCTGATCTTCGGTAGAGTAACACTGTCTAAAGCCTGCTTGTTGTGGGACAAGGAGATTTTCACTTTCCAGGTACCACTGCAGTCTGAGATTGATTATACGTTCCATTGTTTTACACAAACAGCTTGTAAGGCTGATTGGTCTATAGCTGGATGTCATTGAACCATCTTTTCCTGGCTTTAGTAATGGTATCATAATTGCTTCTCTCCATGCCTGTGGCACTTTACCTGTGATCCAGCAAATGTTGTAGATCTGCAGTAGTTTGCTTTAGCTGCAGTTCCCAAGTTCTTAATCATTTCATTAGACACTCCATCACTACCTGGTGACTTTTTCATTTTTAATTTGGATATTGCCAGCTCTAGCTCTCTTTGTGTAATGGGTATTTCCAGACTTCATGTGCAGTCTCTTCTTGTCTTGCATTTTGTTGTTTTAGACGGGTCTCTTGACGTAGGCTTAAAAAAGCCTATAGAAAGTTGATGAAATGTCCTCAGAAAGTTGATAAAATGTCCTCAGAAAGTTTCTTAAAAAACCTATAGAAAGTTTCTGAAATGCCCTCAGAAAGTTGATGAAATGTCCTCAGAAAGTTTCTAAAAACACCTATAGAAAGTTTATGAAATGCCGTCAGAAAGTTTCTAAAAAAACCTATAGAAAGTTTATGAAATGCCCTCAGAATGTTGATGAAATGTCCTCAGAAAGTTTCTAAAAAAAACCTATAGAAAGTTTATGAAATGCCGTCAGAAAGTTTCTAAAAAAACCTATAGAAAGTTTATGAAATGCCCTCAGAAAGTTGATGAAATGTCCTCAGAAAGTTTCTAAAAAAACCTATAGAAAGTTTATGAAATGCCGTCAGAAAGTTTCTAAAAAAACCTATAGAAAGTTTATAAAATGCCCTCAGAAAGTTGATGAAATGTCCTCAGAAAGTTTCAAAAAACACCTATAGAAAGTTTATAAAATGCCCTCAGAAAGTTTCTAAAAAAAACCTATAGAAAGTTTATGAAATGCCCTCAGAAAGTTTCTAAAAAAACCTATAGAAAGTTTATAAAATGCCCTCAGAAAGTTGATGAAATGTCCTCAGAAAGTTTCTAAAAAAACCTATAGAAAGTTTATGAAATGCCGTCAGAAAGTTTCTAAAAAAACCTATAGAAAGTTTATGAAATGCCCTCAGAAAGTTTCTAAAAATACCTATAGAAAGTTTATAAAATGCCCTCAGAAAGTTTCTAAAAAAGCCTATAGAAAGTTTATGAAATGCCCTCAGAAAGTTGATGAAATGCCCTCAGAAAATTGATTAAATGTCCTCAGAAAGTTTATGAAATGCCATCAGAAAGTTTCTAAAAAAGCCTTCAGAAAGTTGATGAAATGCCCTCAGAAAGTTGATGAAATGCCCTCAGATGCTAAATAACAAACATCGATGACAAAAGAACCTATAGTTTCTGTCCTATGTGACATCACCGGATAAGGCCAATAGATCGATACACAGGGGACCGACAACTCTTGATGAATGTCCAGGAAGAGAAGCCCAGTATGGTGTTACTCCATCAGGAGCTAAGTGGGCGGACGTGCGTTGCATCGCTAGTTTACGACCAGCCGGAAAACCTGCGCCTATTAGTCCGACACATTCGGCTTGTCATAAGGACAACACGATTAGCACTATATGATCGAACATTCAGTCTGATTAGAACATTCAGTCTGGTTAGAGCATTCAGTCTGATTAGAGCATTCAGTCTGATTAGAACATTCAGTCTGATTAGAACATTCAGTCTGATTAGAGCATTCAGTCTGATTAGAACATTCAGTCTGATTAGAGCATTCAGTCTGATTAGAACATTCAGTCTGATTAGAACATTCAGTCTGATTAGAACATACAGTCTGATTAGAGCATTCAGTCTGATTAGAACATTCAGTCTGATTAGAGCATTCAGTCTGATTAGAACATTCAGTCTGATTAGAACATTCAGTCTGATTAGAACATTCAGTCTGATTAGAACATTCAGTCTGATTAGAGCATTCAGTCTGATTAGAACATTCAGTCTGATTAGAACATTCAGTCTGATTAGAACATTCAGTCTGATTAGAGCATTCAGTCTGATTAGAGTATTCAGTCTGATTAGAGTATTCAGTCTGATTAGAGCATTCAGTCTGATTAGAACATTCAGTCTGGTTAGAGCATTCAGTCTGATTAGAACATTCGATTCTGTTCTGTACATGGAATCAGTGCCACTACAGTCGGGACCTAACCAATCCGCTGCACTCATGTTCCCACCAAGACGCGGTCTGTTGATGCAGCCCTAGTAGACAGCACAGACGACGATTACAAACGACTTCCATCGAATAGAGATATATAATAAATAGTTTCCGCGAAAACACACATTTAAAACAAACATTTAGAACACAAATTTAAAACAAACATTTAAAACAAACATTTAAAACAAACATTTAAAACACACATTAAAACAAGCATTTAAAACAAAACATTTAAAAACACACATTTAAAACAAACATTTAAAACAAAACATTTAAAACACACATTTAAAACAAACATTTAAAACACACATTTAAAACAAACATTTAAAACAAACATTTAAAACAAACATTTAAAACACACATTTAAAACAAACATTTAAAACAAAACATTTAAAACAAACATTTAAAACAAACATTTAAAACAAACATTTAAAACACACATTTAAAACAAGCATTTAAAACAAAACATTTAAAACACACATTTAAAACAAACATTTAAAACAAAACATTTAAAACACACATTTAAAACAAACATTTAAAACACACATTTAAAACAAACATTTAAAACACACATTTAAAACAAACATTTTAAACAAAACATTTAAAACACACATTTAAAACAAACATTTAAAACAAACATTTAAAACACACATTTAAAACACACGTTTAAAACAAACATTTAAAACACACATTTAAAACAAACATTTAAAACAAAACATTTAAAACACACATTTAAAACAAACATTTAAAGCACACATTTAAAACAAACATTAAAACAAACATTTAAAACAAAACATTTAAAACACACATTTAAAGCACACATTTAAAACAAACATTTAAAACAAACATTTAAAACAAACAATTAAACACACATTTAAAACACAAATTTAAAGCACACATTTAAAACAAACATTTAAAACAAACATTTAAAACTAACATTTAAAACACACATTTAAAACAAACATTTAAAACAAACAATTAAACACACATTTAAAACACAAATTTAAAGCACACATTTAAAACAAACATTTAAAACACACATTTAAAACAAACATTTAAAACAAACATTTAAAACACACATTTAAAACAACATTTAAAACAAACATTTAAAACACACATTTAAAACACACATTTAAAACACACATTTAAAACACACATTTAAAGCACACATTTAAAACAAACGTTTAAAACACACATTTAAAACACACATTTAAAACAAACATTAAAACAAACATTTAAAGCACACATTTAAAACAAACATTTAAAACAAACATTTAAAACATACGTTTAAAACAAACATTTAAAACAAACATTTAAAACACACATTTAAAACACACATTTAAAACAAACATTTAAAACAAAACATTTAAAACACACATTTAAAACATACATTTAAAACACACATTTAAAACACACATTTAAAACAAACATTTAAAACACACATTTAAAACAAACATTTAAAACAAACATTTAAAGCACACATTTAAAACAAACATTTAAAACACACATTTAAAACAAACATTTAAAACAAACATTTAAAACAAACATTTAAAACAAACATTTAAAACACACATTTAAAACATACATTTAAAACAAACATTTAAAACAAACGTTTAAAACACACATTTAAAACACACATTTAAAGCACACATTTAAAACACACATTTAAAACAAACATTTAAAACACACATTAAAAACATACATTTAAAACACACATTTAAAACACATATTTAAAACAAACATTTAAAACACACGTTTAAAACACACATTTAAAACACACGTTTAAAACACACGTTTAAAACACACATTTAAAACACACGTTTAAAACACACATTTAAAACACACGTTTAAAACACACATTTAAAACACACATTTAAAACACACGTTTAAAACACACGTCTAAAACACACATTTAAAACACTCATTAAAAGAAACATTTCAAGCACACATTAAAACAAACATTTAAAACAAACAAAACAGCCGTAACGGCTGCGTTAATCTCTACGGTGGAGGGCGACCTGCCGCCATTTTGTGTTGTCGGTTATAATATTGGCAATGTCGAACTGCAGTGCGAGCCACGTTGGCTGCGTGGACGACAATTTCAAACGATACCACAGAGAAGAGAGTGCCCTTAGTCACTTCCAACTCAGTTTCATTCGAATAATTCGGAAATACTCGCAAACCGAAAGACTGTTTTAGTCATGGCAATCTCTAAAATGAAAGCCTATTATATGGCTGTGAAACATGGAAAACAACAAAATTGACAATCATGAAGATAAAGACTTTCATTAATGGATGCTTAAGCAAAATAAAAGGATGGAAATGGCAGGACAAAATCACTAACATAGAATTATGGAAATGTACCAGTCAAATAGCAGTGGATAAAGAGATACAGCGAAGACGATGGCGCTGGATAGGACACACACACTGCGGAAGCCAACTGAGAGTATTTCACAACAGGCTCATTTAAGGAATCCCCAGTGGAAAAGACAAAGAGGAAGACCAAGAAATTATTGGAGAGGACAGATGGAAGCAGAGATGAAGATGATGGAGAAGACATGGAATGATCTTAAAAGAATGGCAAGAAACAGAACGACTTGGAAAGTGTTTGATGAAGACCTATGCTTCACAGGGAGCTGAAAGGTAGAGGGAGCAGCGATAGCTCAGTG
>JAVIAB010000145.1:2549913-2572413 GCA_032433765.1 Megaustenia siamemsis | reverse complement strand
ACATGTAGAAGACAGTTTTACATGAAAGAGAAAGTGCAACATGAAGGAGAAGGTGTTACATGTAGAAGACAGTTTTACATGAAAGAGAAAGTGCTACATGAAGGAGAAAGTGGTACATGAAGGAGAAAGTGGTACATGGAGAAAGTGGTACATTATGGAGATAGTGGTACATGGATGGAGATAGTGGTACATGGAGAAAGTGGTACATGAAGGAGAAAGTGGTTCATGGAGAAAGTGGTACATGAAGGAGAAAGTGGTACATGAAGGAGAAAGTGGTTCATGGAGAAAGTGGTACATGAAGGAGAAAGTGGTTCATGGAGAAAGTGGTACATGGAGAAAGTGGTACATGATATTCGACGTAACGTAATAACGAAGTTTCTCTTCATAAGGAGACCAGCTGATTGGTCGGAGTCGACGCTGGTTAGTTGATAGCAAATAAAATGTATGAAATAATTATCTTATTTTCTGGTTAGTTGATAAGAAATAAATGTATGAAATAATTATCTTATTTTCTGGTTAGTTGATAGCAAATAAAATGTATGAAATAATTCTCTTATTTTCTGGTCAGTTGATAAGAAATAAATGTATGAAATAATTCTCTTATTTTCTGGTTAGTTGATAAGAAATAAAATGTATGAAATAATTATCTTATTTTCTGCTTAGTTGATAAGAAATAAATGTATGAAATAATTATCTTATTTTCAGGTTAGTTGATAGCAAACAAAATGTATGAAATAATTATCTTATTTTCTGGTTAGTTGATAGCAAACAAAATGTATGAAATAATTATCTTATTTTCTGGTTAGTTGATAGCAAATAAAATGTATGAAATAATTCTCTTATTTTCTGGCTAGTTGATAGCAAATAAAATGTATGAAATAATTATCTTATTTTCTGGTTAGTTGATAGCAAATAAAATGTATGAAATAATTCTCTTATTTTCTGGTTAGTTGATAAGAAATAAAATGTATGAAATAATTATCTTATTTTCTGCTTAGTTGATAAGAAATAAATGTATGAAATAATTATCTTATTTTCTGGTTAGTTGATAGCAAACAAAATGTATGAAATAATTATCTTATTTTCTGGTTAGTTGATAGCAAACAAAATGTATGAAATAATTATCTTATTTTCTGGTTAGTTGATAGCAAATAAAATGTATGAAATAATTCTCTTATTTTCTGGCTAGTTGATAGCAAATAAAATGTATGAAATAATTATCTTATTTTCTGGTTAGTTGATAGCAAATAAAATGTATGAAATAATTATCTTATTTTCTGGTTAGTTGATAGCAAATAAAATGTATGAAATAATTATCTTATTTTCTGGTTAGTTGATAGCAAATAAAATGTATGAAATAATTATCTTATTTTCTGGCTAGTTGATAGCAAATAAAATGTATGAAATAATTATCTTATTTTCTGGTTAGTTGATAGCAAATAAAATGTATGAAATAATTATCCTATTTTCTGGTTAGTTGATAAGAAATAAATGTATGAAATAATTATCTTATTTTCTGGTTAGTTGATAGCAAACAAAATGTATGAAATAATTCTCTTATTTTCTGGTTAGTTGATAAGAAATAAATGTATGAAATAATTCTCTTATTTTCTGGTTAGTTGATAGCAAATAAAATGTATGAAATAATTCTCTTATTTTCTGGTTAGTTGATAGCAAATAAAATGTATGAAATAATTATCTTATTTTCTGGTTAGTTGATAGCAAATAAAATGTATGAAATAATTATCTTATTTTCTGGTTAGTTGATAGCAAATAAAATGTATGAAATAATTCTCTTATTTTCTGGTTAGTTGATAGCAAATAAACTGTATGAAATAATTATCTTATTTTCTGGTTAGTTGATAGCAAATAAAATGTATGAAATAATTATCTTATTTTCTGGTTAGTTGATAACAAGCAAATATTAGTGGTTAATATAGTAATTTTGTAAACTGATAATGGTAATATAGCGGTGTTGGATATCGTATCACTGGATAGTTGATAATAGTAAATATTGGTGTTGAAATTAGTATTTCTTTAATGGTGATAACAAACATATATTGAAGCTCGATATCGTATCACTTTAGACGTTACAGATATCGATAGTGCTATTGATCAATATATTGATGTAGCTGCGATAACAAACATATATTGATGTGTCGTATTGCTGTAGATGTGATAGTCAATAAATGAGGCACAATGTCGTATTGCTGTAGATGTGATAGTCAGTAAATGAGGCACAATGTCGTATTGCTGTAGATGTGATAGTCAGTAAATGAGGCACAATGTCGTATTGCTGTAGATGTGATAGTCAATAAATGAGGCACAATGTCGTATTGCTGTAGATGTGGTAGTCAATAAATGAGGCACAACATCGTATTTCTTACTAAGTAGCTAGTATATAAACATCACATTCACTGACTAACTTCAAGCTTTTGTGTGATTTCCAACCATTTCTCTAGGTGAACAAGTATGGATTCAACACTACGATCGTCGATGGGTCACATCTATTTTGAGTTTCATGTGAAATATAAACCAGACTGGTATTTTGACCTCCACAAGGTACACCCAAACGGAGATTAGTACTGATGGGTTCCGTTTTCTGACCAACGGATCCTGTGTACAGACAATACATTAGTTGATATACAAGACCACAAGTACCGTTTGTAACAAGTAGTGATATCAGGCTAGCGATATTTCAACCTGCAGATATTCTTTAAGAAAAAAAAAACAAGTGATAATAAGTGATAACAGCAGCGATATCAACGACGTTTTCATATCAACTTGGATACAGACACTGGATATGTGTAGATCTTCCCCGATATCCCAGGATAATTCCCAAATAACACGCGTGTTGTTTCCTTACCAATTGTGTCCTGTGTACACTTTCCAACACACGTTAGCAGTCGTCACAGCACAAACTAGTCGCTAAATCTCTGCTGACCACAAGCCGATATCATTTTCAAATCAAGAGAAACGAGAATTTTGTTTCACTTCTCCCAGCATAATCTAAGGATACAATCTAAGGATAACAGCAAATATCTCCCAGAGATTTGCAAATAAAACAGGTCGGGGGGGATTAAATAAAACCCCCCCCCCCCCACCTTAACTTTCTGTCGACGACATCAAAGAGACCCAGACCTGGTGTCGACAACAGGAGAAAGGCAGATCAAAGGCCTGAAACAGGCCTGCCGAGAGAGATTGCTTTTTTCATTACTCCCCCCACCTACCCCTGTTTTCGTGTTTAATATCGGAGAATATAGTTGTGCTCATGCCACCATGCGCTGGCTCCAGGCCTCTCTCTGTGTCTTCCTCATGCTTCCGGCGCATATCATTGGATTGTGGTGGTGAGTTCTCTTATTTGTATGTTCCGTCAGTCTTTGTTAGCCCATGCCTGTGAGTTCTCTTATTTGTATGTTCCATCATTCTTTGTTAGCCCATGCCTGTGAGTTCTCTTATTTGTATGTTCCGTCAGTCTTTGTTAGCCCATGCCTGTGAGTTCTCTTATTTGTATGTTCCGTCAGTCTTTGTTAGCCCATGCTTGTGAGTTCTCTTATTTGTATGTTCCATCATTCTTTGTTAGCCCATGCCTGTGAGTTCTCTTATTTGTATGTTCCGTCAGTCTTTGTTAGCCCATGCCTGTGAGTTCTCTTATTTGTATGTTCCGTGGTGGTGAGTTCTCTTATTTGTATGTTCCATCAGTCTTTGTTAGCCCATGCCTGTGAGTTCTCTTATTTGTATGTTCCATCAGTCTTTGTTAGCCCATGCCTGTGAGTTCTCTTATTTGTATGTTCCGTGGTGGTGAGTTCTCTTATTTGTATGTTCCGTCAGTTTTTGTTAGCCCATGCTGTGAGTTCTCTTATTTGTATGTTCCATCAGTCTTTGTTAGCCCATGCTGTGAGTTCTCTTATTTGTATGTTCCATCAGTCTTTGTTAGCCCATGCTGTGAGTTCTCTTATTTGTATGTTCTGTGGTGGTGAGTTCTCTTATTTTATATGTTCTGTGGTGGAGAGTTCTATTATTTGTATGTTCCATCAGTCTTTGTTAGCCCATGCTGTGAGTTCTCTTATTTGTATGTTCTGTGGTGGTGAGTTCTCTTATTTTATATGTTCTGTGTGTGGTGAGTTCTATTATTTGTATGTTCCATCAATCTTTGTTAGCCCATGCTGATGAGTTCTCTTATTTGTCTATTCTGTGTTGGTGATTTCTCTTATTGTATGTTCCATCAGTCTTTGTTAGCCCATGCTTATGAGTTCTCTTATTTTGAGGGCATGCCGGTGAGCATTTTATTTTGTATGAGCTAGTGTCAATGAGTATTACATTCTGTGGGCTCACGAAAGTGAGCTTTAGTCACAGTGGGCTCACGTGAGTGAGATTTAGCCAATGTGAGCTCACGTTTATTCTTGGTGTTTTTATTTTGCATGCCAGACATGAGTTAGTAATAAATGCCGGCAGAGAGAACATCAAACTCTAGGAAACATAACAGCAGGAGAGGTCAACAGAAGAGCAAAATATGGATCGATGGAATATTAGAAACACTAAGAAACATAACAGCAGGAGAGGTCAACAGAAGAGCAAAAGATGGATTGATGGAATATTAGAAACACTCGGAAACATAACAGCAGGAGAGACCAACAGAAGAGCAAAAGATGGATTGATGGAATATTAGAAACACTCGGAAACATAACAGCAGGAGAGACCAACAGAAGAGCAAAGGATGGATTGATGGAATATTAGAAACACTCGGAAACATAACAGCAGGAGAGACCAACAGAAGAGCAAAAGATGGATTGATGGAATATTAGAAACACTCGGAAACATAACAGCAGGAGAGACCAACAGAAGAGTAAAAGATGGATTGATGGAATATTAGAAACACTCGGAAACATAACAGCAGGAGAGGTCAACAGAAGAGCAAAAGACCGCAGATTTTCTCTCGACGCTGGAAGTTAAATGAGGAAGTAAAGAAGGACGTGAAGATAGATGAGTCGCTGCCCTTTAAACTGAAAGCAATGTGAATGAGCGTGAGTAAAGCCAGTGCTACATTGTGTGAGAACGTTCCTGTAGGGCTCGCTGGTCCGGCGGTCACACGTTGGCTTCTCAACAGGGAAGTCTCGAGTTCGATTCCCACCACAGGGGGCGGAAAATTTTGATTTTGTTTGTAAACTGGACTCCGTGATTTCATCGTGCCTTGACCCCTCTCCTAGTCTCTGGGTTTCCAGATCCGATAACTAGGCTGCCACCCCCCCCCCCCCCCCCCCCCTTGAATACAGCGAAAAACTTGATGTGTCGTGTGCGACTACACGTTAAAGAGCCCTTACCAGTTTAGAGTAAAAAAAGTTCGGCAATTTTTTCGGACAAAAATTGTTACGCAAATCTACCCACACCGAAGCCGGATGTATCGGGTCGAAAGACGCAGAATTCGCTGGATTGTGGATTGTACTTTAACAAAATGATGTTAGATTGTGTTTTAATTCTTTCTTGTCTCCCATAACTGTGTTGTTGTTTAGAGTGTTTCTGTTGTTGATTTATTACAGTTTGTGTTGGATTGTAGGTTTGCTTTTGTTCCCAGTTTGTAACTGCGATAGTTTGTACGTCTCTGTTTGTAGCTGCGATAGTTTGTACATCTCTGTTTGTAACTGCGATAGTTTGTAAGTCTCTGTTTGTAGCTGCGATAGTTTGTACGTCTCTGTTTGTAGCTGCGATAGTTTGTACGTCTCTGTTTGTAGCTGCGATAGTTTGTACGTCTCTGTTTGTAGCTGCGATAGTTTGTACGTCTCTGTTTGTAGCTGCGATAGTTTGTACGTCTCTGTTTGTAGCTGCGATAGTTTGTACGTCTCTGTTTGTAGCTGCGATAGTTTGTACGTATCTGTTTGTAGCTGCGATAGTTTGTACGTCTCTGTTTGTAGCTGCGATAGTTTGTACGTCTCTGTTTGTAGCTGCGATAGTTTGTACGTCTCTGTTTGTAGCTGCGATAGTTTGTACATCACAGCGTTGTCGTCTGTGAGTTCAAATATTTCCATTGTGTGATGTGAGTATTACTACTGGTGAGTTTTAATTTGTGATAGTTTTTTAATTCATTGTTTTTTTCTAGTGAATTCTACATGTTATTACTTCCGCTATCTTTTTATTTTTTTTTCCAATTAATTTTCTGGTTTTCTGTTCTTTTTTTTTAACTTTAATTGATCATTACTGAGGGACTTTCGTTTCACAAGATGATGGATCTAGGTCACGTTCTCTCGACCGCTGCAGAAAGTACAATCGGGGTCTGATTCATTTCGGTTCTCCATTGCACTTTCCTGCGTTAAAGTCAAAATGATGATCTACTTATTACATCTGCGCCGATAAAGCGGAGTCGTAGGCCGGCACCAGTCCCTTTTTGACAAATCAAGTGTTGTGAATGCGACCTTCCACCGTCTAGACTTGATCTGCGCTTTACGTCACATTGGTGCTGTTTATGACCGTTGTTGGAATTGCTTGACGCAAGTTATTTGCATGTTACTCATTAATGTGAAATGCTTCGTCATCCACAGTTTTATGTCTTTAGGGAATTTGCACCGTGTTTTGTTCGTCGTAGGCTGTATTCACTAGAGTAATCAGGAATCTAAAGGGCGCGAAATTGTTGTGTGTGCGACATTATTATGTGCTACGTCATCGTAATGGTTCATCGTATATCCCTAGACCGGCCATACGCTAATCTTACGGTCTGTTGTTTGATGTGCGACGGGGATAATCTGACGACTGTGTGTCTATATGTTCGGAATTGGAGTCAACAACGATGGCCTAACATCATCAAGCGCTCTACATTTTTTTATAAATATGACGATCATCATTTTCAAGAGGACGTGAACTTCCGGTATATGGTGGATAGGCGACAGGAACCATTGAAGGCTATGCATGAAAAGTGTTCCTTGTTGCAGTTTCCTCATATTCCAAGTTATGCTTGTTGCAGGAGCTACTGAGTTAAGTGCTCTGTGCACACCGTGAGCTGTGTGTCTCATCCGTTTTGATCATGTTTCGATATTCCAATTGTTTACGATGACGGATGATATCGTATGACAGGGAACAGTTGGCTATGTTCACTTTCTGCGCGGTTTCGCCTTATGTCTTTTGGCGTGTGCTGAGACTGCTACGATGGGGGTACAGTTACCTTTCTTTGTTTGGGAGATGAGATATTAATTCGGATGATTACGCTGGCACGGTCAGTTGAGCAATTATGGATTTTAATTCGTTTGCAGTGATACCGAGGCCTTCCATAACCAAATAACCAACGAAATTACTGAACTTCTTGCGTATGCCAAACAAAAACTGAAATGAGAATCAGCAGCATTGAATGGAATCATGGACATTCACTTGAATCATAGATATTGTCAGGAATCATCATAGACATTGCCTGGAATCATAGATATTGCCAGGAATCATCATAGATATTGCCTGGAATCATACATATTGCCTGGAATCATCATAGATATTGCCTGGAATCATAGATATTGCCTGGAATCATCATAGATATTGCCTGGAATCATAGATATTGCCAGGAATCATAGATATTGCCTGGAATCATAGATATTGCCTGGAATCATAGATATTGCCTGGAATCATAGATATTGCCAGGAATCATCATAGATATTGCCTGGAATCATAGATATTGCCTGGAATCATAGATACTGCCAGGAATCATCATAGATATTGCCTGGAATCATCATAGATATTGCCAGGAATCACAGATATTGCCTGGAATCGTCATAGATATTGCCTGGAATCATAGATACTGCCAGGAATCATCATAGATATTGCCTGGAATCATAGATATTGCCTGGAATCATAGATACTGCCAGGAATCATCATAGATATTGCCTGGAATCATAGATACTGCCAGGAATCACCATAGATATTGCCTGGAATCATAGATACTGCCAGGAATCATCATATATATTGCCTGGAATCATAGATATTGCCTGGAATCATAGATACTGCCAGGAATCATCATAGATATTGCCTGGAATCATAGATATTTCCTAGAATCATAGATACTGCCAGGAATCATCATAGATATTGCCTGGAATCATAGATACTGCCAGGAATCATCATAGATATTGCCTGGCATCATAGATACTGCCAGGAATCATCATATATATTGCCTGGAATCATCATAGATATTGCCTGGAATCATAGATACTGTCAGGAATCATCATAGATATTGCCTGGAATCATCATAGATATTGCCTAGAATCATAGATATTGCCAGGAATCATCATAGATATTGCCTGGAATCATATATATTGTCTGGAATCATAGATATTGCCAGGAATTATCATAGATATTGCCTGGAATCATTGATATTTCATCTTCAAGTGAGAAGTTTCCTTAGAAATAGTTTCGTTCATGTCTCTTCTAATGTCCATTATATACATCAATAAGGGCAGTGGATTGTCACGGTACGTGCTGGGCAAGTAAATCACAGACAACATGAAAATAGCCGAGGCGATAGAGCAGGGGAATCCTTTCAGGTAAAGAGGTATGTTTACAACATCCGCAAGGCTCTGTGTCCAGGAGTGCGGGGTCGATCCTGCTTCGAGTTGTCCTTTGTTCTTTGTTTTGTTTGTTTTCTCTTGTTGATTATTTGTGAATTTGTGTCCGAGTGCTGTAAACATAGCTCTTCCCCTGAAATGTTTCGCTGAATGTCGCAGAGCAGAGCGAGTCGGTAGTGGCACAGTGTGGTCTTGGCAGTCACATCTGGGGTTACGGCATGGAACCTGATGATGATGACTATATTACTTTATCGTTCGTTTATTTCTTATTTTGATAAACGCTTTATCTTCTTTGCCTGAGACCCGTACAATTTATATCTAACAGTACTACATTTTAAATATCCTAGTATTACAATTTATATCCTATAATAGTACAATTTATATATCTCCTAGTATTACAATTTATATATCTCCTAGTATTACAATTTATATATCTCCTAGTATTACAATTTATATATCTCCTAGTATTACAATTTATATATCTCCTAGTATTACAATTTATATATCTCCTGGTATTACAATTTATATATCTCCTAGTATTACAATTTATATATCTCCTAGTATTACAATTTATATATCTCCTAGTATTACAATTTATATATCTCCTAGTATTACAATTTATATCCTATAATAGTACAACTTATATATCTCATAGTATTACAATTTATATATCTTCTAGTATTACAATTTATATATCTCCTAGTATTACAATTTATATCCTATAATAGTACAACTTATATGTCTCATAGTATTACAATTTATATATCTCCTAGTATTACAATTTATATATCTCCTAGTATTACAATTTATCTCCTATAATAGTACAACTTATATATCTCATAGTATTACAATTTATATATCTCCTAGTATTACAATTTATATATCTCCTAGTATTACAATTTATATATCTCCTAGTATTACAATTTATATCTTATAAATACAATGTACATATCTCCCTTATGTTACAACCCTACCGTCTATTTTCCGAATGAGCTATTTATCTCACTGCCATTTACTTTATCTCTATGCCTGAAGAATACATATATATATCCAACAAAACTCCCCTATTTCTCCATTCTCCAACTAAACTCCCCTATTTCTCCATTCTCCAACTAAACTCCCCATTTCTCCATTCTCCAACTAAACTCCCCTATTTCTCCATTCTCCAACTAAACTCCCCTATTTCTCCATTCTCCAACTAAACTCCCCTATTTCTCCATTCTCCAACTAAACTCCCCTATTTCTCCATTCTCCAACTAAACTCCCCCATTTCTCCAAACTTCAACAACAACACCCCACTAACCCCCCTCCCCCCTCCGTTTCTCCAGTCTTGGTCTATTTAACTTCATCTTGAAGTGTTCAGCCATTCCTGCGTCTCCCCGGAAATCTCCCATGCCTGCATCTCCCCGGGACTCTCCCATTCCTGCATCTCCCCGGGACTCTCCCATTCTCCGCGCAACTTCCGCACTATTCCCATCTTTCTAGCAACAAAATATGCTTCACTACATTACTTCACATTTACCTTACAGTGAATCATGTGACTGTTACTTTACAGTACTTTACTTGGCATTTACTTTATGGTAATGTGCATTTACTTTACAGTACTTTACTTGGCATTTACTTTATGGTAATGTACATTTACTTTACAGTACTTTACTTGGCATTTACTTTATGGTAATGTACATTTACTTTACAGTACTTTACTTGGCATTTACTTTATGGTAATGTACATTTACTTTACAGTACTTTACTTGGCATTTACTTTATGGTAATGTACATTTACTTTACAGTACTTTACTTGGCATTTACTTTACAGTACTTTACTTGGCATTTACTTTATGGTAATGTACATTTACTTTACTGTACTTTACTTGGCATTTACTTTATAGTAATGTACATTTACTTTCCAGTACTTTACTTGACAATTACATTACTTGACATTTACAGTACTTTACTTGACATTTACTTTCCAGTACTTTACTTGACATTTACTTTCCAGTACTTTACTTGACATTTACTTTCCAGTACTTTACTTGATATTTACAATACTTTACTTGACATTTACTTTCCAGTACTTTACTTGACATTTACTTTCCAGTACTTTACTTGACATTTACATTACTTTACCTGACTTTCATTTTACAGTACGTGACATTTACTTTCCTGTGCTTTACTTTACATTTGCTTTCTAGTATTTAACATTTACTATCCAGTACTTTACTTGACATTTACTTTCTAGTACTTTACTTGACATTTACTTTCCAGTACTTTACTTGACATTTACTTTCCAGTACTTTACTTGACATTTACTTTCCAGTACTTTACTTGACATTTATTTTCCAGTACTTTACTTGACATTTATTTTCCAGTACTTTACTTGACATTTATTTTCCAGTACTTTACTTGCCATTTATTTTCCAGTACTTTACTTGACATTTATTTTCCAGTACTTTACCCAACCGCAATAGCCTTTCTGCATGGACATGTTAGGTATATGTTCTCAGCGGGCTGTATCTTGAATGGAAACAATCGTGATGTTTTTGGTTAGTTCATTAGTTCCTCATCTTTGGGGTTTGCCCATTTCCCATTGTTTGTGAGTGTTGAAGCTATCTGGGGAAGCTGGTTGACGGCGATCGTGTCTAAACAAATGTATCTTTTGTTTAGATGATCCGTGCTCGTCTAATCTTTAATGTCTTGTTTGTGCTTAGTGACGAGCTTGACAGGTGGCGCCACTGACGTGCGTGTGTGTGTGTGTGTTTGGTGTGTGTGTGTGTGTGTGTGTCAAAGAGGTTATATTCATTTATCATCATCATCAAGTGCCCTGCCTGGTGACGTACGTGTTCATGTCTCTCCACAACTTTCGATCTCGACAGTTATTTATCATTTCTGTTGTTGACCTTCTGCCAAGCCATTCTCTTAAGCTGTCTGGTATCTTTTCTCTTTGGTTCCCTCTATCTCTTCGTCCCTCAATTTCTCCAGTTGTCACAATATATTCCAGTTGTTCTCTTCTCATTACATGGCCAAAAAATGATGATTGTTTCTTCCTAATATTGGAAATTAGCTCTCTTTTTGCTTTGACCTCTTTCAGAACATCTTCATTACTTTTCTTAGCTGTCCATGGTATTCTCAACATTCTTCTGTAATGCCAAATTTCTACAGCCTTCAGTGATTGTCGTGTCTGTTGTCCTATTGTCTATGATTCACATCCATATGTTAAGACTGGCTCTAAATAACATTTAAGAACTCTTTTTCTTGTTTCTATTATCAAAAATGGATTGCACAGTATCTTCCTTCATTTTTTTGAAAAGCTGATTTGCCTGAGCTATTCTGCATCTCACCTCTGTTGTACATCTACCATCTCACCAGTGTTGTACATCTAACATCTCACCTCTGTTGTACATCTAACATCTCACCTCTGTTGTACATCTAACATCTCACCTCTGTTGTACATCTAACATCTCACCTCTGTTGTACATCTACCATCTCACCTCTGTTGTACATCTAACATCTCACCTCTGTTGTACATCTAACATCTCACCTCTGTTGTACATCTACCATCTCACCTCTGTTGTACATCTAACATCTCACCTCTGTTGTACATCTAACATCTCACCTCTGTTGTACATCTAACATCTCACCTCTGTTGTACATCTACCATCTCACCTCTGTTGTACATCTAACATCTCACCTCTGTTGTACATCTAACATCTCACCTCTGTTGTACATCTAACATCTCACCTCTGTTGTACATCTAACATCTCACCTCTGTTGTACATCTACCATCTCACCTCTGTTGTACATCTAACATCTCACCTCTGTTGTACATCTACCATCTCACCTCTGTTGTACATCTAACATCTCACCTCTGTTGTACATCTAACATCTCACCTCTGTTGTACATCTACCATCTCACCTCTGTTGTACATCTAACATCTCACCTCTGTTGTACATCTAACATCTCACCTCTGTTGTACATCTAACATCTCACCTCTGTTGTACATCTACCATCTCACCTCTGTTGTACATCTAACATCTCACCTCTGTTGTACATCTAACATCTCACCTCTGTTGTACATCTAACATCTCACCTCTGTTGTACATCTACCATCTCACCTCTGTTGTACATCTAACATCTCACCTCTGTTGTACATCTAACATCTCACCTCTGTTGTACATCTAACATCTCACCTCTGTTGTACATCTACCATCTCACCTCTGTTGTACATCTAACATCTCACCTCTGTTGTACATCTAACATCTCACCTCTGTTGTACATCTAACATCTCACCTCTGTTGTACATCTAACATCTCACCTCTGTTGTACATCTACCATCTCACCTCTGTTGTACATCTAACATCTCACCTCTGTTCATTAGTGACTAGTTATACATAGATTTGACGTTATTGTTGTGAAGCGAAGATAACTAGTTATTAATTCAGTGGATTGACAGTAAGTTATACATACGCACAAGCTCTCTAACTAGTGGATATATGGATGCATGATCCAGCGATTGGTGAGTTTGGTGGATGGATGATTAGTTAGTTCGACATTAAGTCAATGTAATGTGTTGTGCTACATCATTCAGTAAAGTATAACATCAGCACAAGTCTGTGTCAATAGAAGTGAGAAAGAGAGTTCATTGCTGCTATATAGAACCAATCCTGACTTATGGAAGCGAATCGTGGACAGTAGACAAACAAATGAAAAGACGATTAGAGGCCACAGAGATGGGATTTCTCAGAAGAATGTTGAAAGTTCCCTGGACAGCTAAAAAGACAAACAAAGAAGTTCTCAAAGCGGCCAACACAAAAAGGGAGCTACTAAAACATAATGATAGAATAATATACATTTTTTCGAGCACATCATGAGAAGAAGAAAGTTGGAATACTTGGTTGCAACCGGCAAGATAGATGGAAAGAGAGATCGCGGACGACAAAGTGAGAAAATACTGGACATCGTGGTGTCACAGCACATAAAACAGTCAAGAACAGAAATGATACCATGCACGGTGGATAGAAGATTGTGGAAGGACATGATCGTCTGTGCCAACAATTATGGCACAGGATGATGATAATATCGGCACCTTTTGGTTCAACATATCCGACTTGTTTACGTCGCTCTGGGTACCGATTTTACCTTCCTTCTTTCATTACGAATCGCTTTGATCACAATAAAGGTCACGTTATATGGATGTCAATCATGGACAATAGGACAACAGACAAGAACATCACTGGAGTCTGTAGAAATGTGGTTTTACAGAAGAATGTTGAGAATACCAAGGACAGCTAAGAAGAGTAATGAAAACGTTCTGAGAGAGGTCAAAGCAAAAAGAGAGCTAATTTCCAATATTAGGAAGAAACAATCATCATTTTTTGGCCATGTAATGAGAAGAGAACAACTGGAATATATTGTAACAACTGGAAAAATTGAGGGACGAAGAGATAGAGGAAGCAAAGAGAAAAAATAACAGACAGCTTAAGAGAATGGCTTGGCAGAAGGTCAACAACAGAAATGATAAAGAGCTGTCGAGATCGAAAGTTGTGGAGAGACATGATCACCTACGCCAGCAGGTCCGGTACTTGATGATGATGATGATAATGGTGATGATGATATTTGATGACATGACTAGGTGGTGGAAGTAGGACGTCGACCTCTGACAACAAGGCCCCGGTTTCGGTTCAACTCGTGATCACCATTATTCATATTTAGTTCAACTCGTGATCACCATTATTCATGTTTAGTTCAACTCGTGAACACCATTATTCATATTTAGTTCAACTCGTGATCACCATTATTCATATTTAGTTCAACTCGTGATCACCATTATTCATGTTTAGTTCAACTCGTGATCACCATTATTCATGTTTAGGTCAAGTCAATTTATTCAAGAGAATATTTAAAAAACTAGAAGCAGTTGATACATTAACAAAGGTGCGGTCAATCAGGGTGTAGTCCCAGTGCTGTCAACATACCTGTCCCCCTAAAATGATTCGCTAATCTATCACCTCGGAAGTTCCCATCCATAATGATATTCCTTTATTATTTGTCTCCGTTCAGGGGAAATCACTCGTCTAGAAGAAAGACGCTAAACTAGGAAGTTACCGAAGCAAAAACAATTAACAAGCCTGGATTAGCTCAGAATTTGCTTAAGTTTTGGTCCATCGAAAAGTGCCCAACAGGGAACGAACTATCAACCATTGGACTGTGATGCTGGCGCTCTAACGATGTTCAACATTTTAAGTGAGTGATCATCTGAACATTCCAAACAGTTGAATGTGAACAAACACAAAATGTCGACGACATTCCTGCAGTGAAACAACGCCACGAGGTTTCACAAATCGTATAATTTACGCCCTATCTGATTGTTGTAAAGCGCCTATCTTGTTGTCTGCGATCTAGTCACGCCTGGTGCTGCAGGCACTTGCCGTTAATGTCTGCTACACCCCGACCGCGATCGGAGTGACTTACTTCAGAAATCTTAGCTGTCGATCTACTTCGGTTGTCGCGGCATCTTGTCATGGGTCACGTTTTGTAGGTCAGGGTCATTGCAGTGATCCCTGCCGGCTTGCAATGATTTGAGGATACCTGCCCTCAACCACCACCAACTATACATTTACTAAGGCCTGCGGCCAGAATATAAAAACGGGAAACACACCAACTACCGTGACGTACTTAGGAGATATAGATGACTGATGTCACTCCACCCACAATTCATTCTCAGCCTGCAGGCCTAAGTACGTCTATAGTTGGCTGTGTTTCAGCTGTGTGCTCCTATCTTCATCATCATCACTGATTCTCTTTGTCACAATCCCTTCAAATGGCGTTATGTGAACGTAGATGCGCTCTAGTCGTGCCTTACTGCCAAGCTGCGACATGTCTCAGCGCTTGCCGTCGTTATCGCAACTTTTGGGGCGTGTGACGTTTTCTTCTGTTGAAAGTGAGGGTGAGTGTGTGTGTGTGTGTGTTAACGTGAGTGTGTGTGTGTGTGTGTGTTAACGTGAGTGTGTGTGTGTTAACGTGAGTGTGTGTTGACGTGAGGGTGAGTGTGTGTGTTAACGTGAGTGTGTGTGTGTGTTGACGTGAGGGCGAGTGTGTGTGTGTGTGTTAACGTGAGTGTGTGTGTGTGTGTGTGTGTGTGTGTGTGTGTGTGTGTGTGTGTGTGTGTGTGTGTGTGTGTGTGTGTTGACGTGAGGGTGTGTGTTGAAGTGTGAGGTTGTACAAGAGCGAGGATATTTGCCGATTTTTAAATTCTCAATTAATTTGATATCATTCTTATTGTCAAACTCTCTCTCCCCCCCTCTCTCTCTCTCTCTCTCTCTCTCTCTCTCTCCACCACGCATCCATCACTATGGACATCCACCTATCCATTTCTTGCTGTATCACCACACTCCTCTTGTCTAGCATGATTATCCACGCACCTATGTATCTATCCACTCATGCATGTATTAATCCATCCATCTACCCATCCGTCCATCCATCTACCCATCCGTCCATCCATCTACCCATCCGTCCATCATCTCTCACACACAGCTACTGTGGTTATTCTACATCACAAACTCTCACCCACATATTCTAGTCTCTCACCTACTTTACAACTCTCACAAACTATCACATATACCCAGGAAATTTAGTGACAAACGACAATTCATAAAAAGCAGAGATAGACTCAAGTTGCAGCAAGGCTTGTCAAATCATAGGACAGCTATCACCACTATTGTCCAACAAGGGCATAACTTTAGAGGCAAAACGGGCACTCTACAATACAATCTTCATCCCAACGTTGTGCTACCAGCAAGAACAATAAGAAAAATAACCTCTACAGAGATGAAATGTGAGGAAACAGTCTGAGAGATAAGATCAGAAATGAAGAACTGAAAAAAAGCTAGGAATAATTCCTACCATAGAATATATTTTAAAAAAAACAGATAAATTGTTTTGGCCACGTGGCAAGGCAGAGTGATCAAAACACAACAAGCCTCCAGCAAGCATTGTGAGAACAAGGGTCAACCACGAAAAAAGATGGATTGACTGAATATTAGAAGCACTAGAAAACATAACAACAGCAAAGGCGAATAGAAGAGCAAAAGACCGCAAATTATATCTCCCCTCGACGCTGAAAGGCAGATGAAGTAGGAAAGAAGAACAACAAATTATCACCCAATCTCCCCCACCCCCACACCACCCCACTTCAGTTATAATACACACCACGTCCCCCACCAACCCACATCAGCCACATCCGAGTACGACCGAAGCCACACAACATTGACCTAATATTGACAGAAGCTCATCACGCGTCAAGGACCCGCAGCGCCGACTCCTGAGATGACCCACTCCAGGACTTACCGGCCACATTGACTCAATCACACGAAAGTTTTCCAACATCTCACAAAGACCGAAGACTCGACGAGGGCAGAAATTCTCGCGATATTCCAAGTGCTTTCCTTTTATCTTTCGGTAATTGAGTCATTTTGGACGTCGTCGACGAGGTACTGAACAAAACATGACGAGGATCCTGTATCCAGGCCATGGATGACGTGTTTGGTGCTGGGATGAGGGATTCCGTCCTGAAAGGTGGTGGGATTAGTTGAAGTGTTCACCTGCGAGAATGATCTCAGGTGAAAGTGCTTGGGAACGTGCCTCGGTTGATTGGAGGGAGAGCTCGTTGATAGTCAGTGCTATGTTGATTGTACTGCAAGCTGATACCGCTGTGTATCAGATTGAAGTGCTATATTGTATCAGATTGTAGTGCAAGTTGATACCACTATGTGTCAGATTGTAGTACAAGTTGATACCGCTATGTATCAGATTGTAGTACAAGTTGATACCGCTATGTATCAGATTGTAGTGCGGGTTGTTACCGCTATGTATCAGATTGTAGTGCGGGTTGTTACCGCTATGTATCAGATTGTAGTGCGGGTTGTTACCGCTATGTATCAGATTGTAGCGCGGGTTGTTACCGCTATGTATCAGATTGTAGCGCGGGTTGTTACCGCTATGTATCAGATTGTAGTGCGGGTTGTTACCGCTATGTATCAGATTGTAGTAATTCTAAAAAAAAAAAAATTAAGAAAAAAGTGGTATGGTGACAACTTTACGTGGTAATTAACAAAACAAAAGTCGACGTTACGGCCAAGTAGGCCTTCAGCTGGAACAACAAACAACACAAAAATATATATGAGGATATGTACACAAACCTAACTACATGGCGATAGTATGCAAGATGCTCAAGAAAGGAAATTTAAAAAAGGGTCACATCCCTCTGGTCCAGAGCGTGGCCAGCTTCTGAATGAACTAAAATTTAGCACTGCCATTATCATGAGCTTTACAGTAGCTTTGCATCTCTACGCATTTTGATGTCTTTACTTCTTCATCAGATTGTAGCGTGGGTTGACAGTGCTATTTTGTATCAATTTGCAGTGCCGGTTGATCTCGCTATACACAAGATTGTAGTGCCGGTTGATATCGCTATATTCAAGATTGTAGTGCTGGTTGATATCGCTATATACAAGATTGTAGTGCCGGTTAATATCGCTATATACAAGATTGTAGTGCCGGTTGATATCGCTATGTACAAGATTGTAGTGCCGGTTGATATCGCTATATAGAAGATTGTAGTTCCGGTTGATATCGCTATATACAAGATTGTAGTGCCGGTTGATATCGCTATATACAAGATTGTAGTGCCGGTTGATATCGCAATATACAAGATTGTAGTTCCGGTTGATATCGCTATATTCAAGATTGTAGTTCCGGTTGATATCGCTATATACAAGATTGTAGTGCCGGTTGATATCTCTATGTACAAGATTGTAGTGCCGGTTGATATCTCTATGTACAAGATTGTAGTGCCGGTTGATATCGCTATGTGCAAGATTGTAGTGCCGGTTGATATCGCTATGTACAAGATTGTATTGCCGGTTGATAGTGTTATTTTGTATCAGCTTGACAAACAGACAAACCGCAAAGACACATAGCGATGACACAGACAGACAAATAGCGCAGACACAAAACGATGACACAGGCAGACAAACAACAAAAACACAAAACGAGGACACAGACAGACAAACAACAAAAACACAAAACGAGGACACAGACAGATAAACAGCAAAAACACAAAACGATGACACAGACAGACAAATAGCGCAGACACAAAACGATGACACAGACAGACAAACAGCAAAAACACAAAACGATGACACAGACAGACAAACAACAAAAACACAAAACGAGGACACAGACAGACAAACAACAAAAACACAAAACGATGTCACAGACAGACAAACAATAAAAACACAAAACGATGACACAGACAGACAATTAGCGCAGACATAAAACGAGGACACAGACAGACAAACAACAAAGACACACAACGATGACACAGACAGACAAACAGCAAAAACATAAAACGAGGACAGACAGACAAATAGCGCAGACACAAAACGATGACACAGACAGACAAACAGCAAAAACATAAAACGAGGACAGACAGACAAATAGCGCAGACACAAAACGATGACACAGACAGACAAACAGCAAAAACACAAAACGAGGACAGACAGACAAATAGCGCAGACACAAAACGAGGACACAGACAGACAAACAGCAAAAACACAAAAACGAGGACACAGACAGACAAACAGCAAACACACAAAACGAGGACACAGACAGATAAACAGACCGATATGTAGTGAAACATGAACAGACAGACTGTAACCATCATTTATCCTTATCTCTATTAAATTACATAAATTTGTCCCCGGAATCTAAATTTATCAGACATGTTCATTCTCTAATTCCAACCTCTATTTTTGCTTCATCTAATTCCTAATGACGTGTCAGTCTGGCGGGACAATGGTTCCCATCCTGTAGTTGGCAGGGGTCACGTTTCCCTGTTGGAGAACACAAGTGCTACTTCCTGGGTTACCTGGTGTTACAGAGATGAGAACCGTTTTTTGAAACACATCACCTTCTCTTTCTTCTTTCTTCTCTTCATATTCCCCTCTTCATATTTTTCTTCTTCTCCATTGTGACCTTCTTATCTTCCCCTGCTTCAACTCTTTCTTATCTTCCCTCCCGTTTCTCATAATATGTCCCCAGTTCATCCCCTTCTCCTGTTGTCACAATATGTCCCCAGTTCATCCCTTTTCTCCTGTTGTCACAACATGTCCCCAGTTAATCCCCTTTCTTCTGTTGTCACAATATGTCCCCAGTTCATCCCCTTTCTCCTGTTGTCACAATATGTCCCCAGTTAATCCCCTTTCTTCTGTTGTCACAATATGTCCCCAGTTCATCCCCTTTCTCCAGTTGTCACAATATGTCCCCAGTATATCCCCTTTCTCCTGTTGTCACAATATGTCCCCAGTTCATCCCCTTTCCTCTGTTGTCACAATATGTTCCCAGTTCATCCCCTTTCTCCTGTTGTCACAATATGTCCCCAGTTCATCCCCTTTCTTCTGTTGTCACAATATGTCCCCAGTTCATACCCTTTCTCCTGTTGTCACAATATGTCCCCAGTTCATCCCCTTTCTCCTGTTGTCACAATATGTCCCCAGTTAATCCCCTTTCTCCTCTTCTCACAATATGTTCCATTTCTCCCATTGTCACAATATGTTTCACTTCTCCCATTTCCTGACGTAACAGCCAACAGAACGGTGATTTCAACCAATGTTGCTACACCCTGTCTTGTTGTTACTCTCTGTCTTGTTGTCACTCTCTGTCTTGTTGCTACACCCTGTCTTGTTGTTACTCTCTGTCTTGTTGTCACTCTCTGTCTTGTTGCTACACCCTGTCTTGTTGTTACTCTCTGTCTTGTTGTTACTCTCTGTCTTGTTGCTACACCCTGTCTTGTTGTTACTCTCTGTCTTGTTGTCACTCTCTGTCTTGTTGTTACTCTCTGTCTTGTTGTCACTCTCTGTCTTGTTGTCACTCTCTGTCTTGTTGTCACTCTCTGTCTTGTTGTTACTCTCTGTCTTGTTGCTACACCCTGTCTTGTTATTACTCTCTGTCTTGTTGTCACTCTCTGTCTTGTTGTCACTCTCTGTCTTGTTGTTACTCTCTGTCTTGTTGTTACTCTCTGTCTTGTTGTTACTCTCTGTCTTGTTGCTACACCCTGTCTTGTTATTACTCTCTGTCTTGTTGTCACTCTCTGTCTTGTTGTCACTCTCTGTCTTGTTGTTACTCTCTGTCTTGTTGTTACTCTCTGTCTTGTTGTTACTCTCTGTCTTGTTGTCACTCTCTGTCTTGTTGTCACTCTATGTCTTGTTGTTACTCTCTGTCTTGTTGTCACTCTCTGTCTTGTTGTTACTCTATGTCTTGTTGTCACTCTCTGTCTTGTTGTCACTCTCTGTCTTGTTGTTACTCCCTGCTCTTATTGCTGCTCTCTGTCTTGTTGTTACTCTCTGTCTTGTTGTCACTCTCTGTCTTGTTGTTACTCTCTGTCTTGTTGTCACTCTCTGTCTTGTTGTTACTCTCTGTCTTGTTGTCACTCTCTGTCTTGTTGTCACTCTCTGTCTTGTTGTCACTCTATGTCTTGTTGTTACTCTCTGTCTTGTTGTTACTCTCTGTCTTGTTGTTACTCTCTGTCTTGTTGTCACTCTCTGTCTTGTTGTTACTCCCTGCCTTATTGCTGCTCTCTGTTTTCCTGCTCTCTCTGTCTTATTGCTGCTCTTTGATTTCCTGCTACTCCCTGCCTTATTGCTGCTCTCTATTTTCCTGCTACTCCCTGCCTTATTGCTGCTCTCTGTTTTCCTGCTACTCCCTGCCTTATTGCTGCTCTCTGTTTTCCTGCTACTCCCTGCCTTACTGCTACTCCCTGCCTTACTGCTACTCCCTGTCTTACTGCTACTCCCTGACTTACTGCTACTCCCTGTCTTACTGCTACTCCATGCCTTACTGCTACTCCCTGTCTTACTGCTACTCCCTGTCTTACTGCTACTCCCTGTCTTACTGCTACTCCCTGCCTTACTGCTACTCCCTGTCTTACTGCTACTCCCTGTCTTACTGCTGCTCTCTGTTTTCCTGCTACTCCCTGCCTTATTGCTACTCTCTGTTTTGCTGCTACTCCCTGCCTTACTGCTACTCCCTGCCTTACTGCTACTCTCTGTTTTCCTGCTACTACTCCCTGCCTTACTGCTACTCCCTGCCTTACTGCTACTCCCTGCCTTACTGCTACTCCCTGCCTTACTGCTACTCCCTGCCTTACTGCTACTCCCTGTCTTACTGCTACTCCCTGCCTTACTGCTACTCCCTGCCTTACTGCTACTCCCTGCCTTACTGCTACTCCCTGCCTTAATGCTACTCCCTGCCTTACTGCTACTCCCTGTCTTACTGCTACTCCCTGCCTTACTGCTACTCCCTGCCTTACTGCTACTCCCTGCCTTACTGCTACTCACTGCCTTACTGCTACTCCCTGCCTTACTGCTGCTCCCTGCCTTACTGCTGCTCCCTGCCTTACTGCTACTCCCTGCCTTACTGCTACTCCCTGCCTTACTGCTACTCCCTGCCTTACTGCTACTCCCTGCCTTACTGCTACTCCCTGCCTTACTTCTGTCCCATAAACTATACCTTCCATTGTTCGATTCTATATGCCTGTGGTACTCATTCTTTGTAGCAGATCTCTTGCTGTCTATTTCAACTTTCTATACCTCTGATATTTCTTTTATTTTCCCTATTTCAACTTTCTATACCTCTGATATTTCTTTTATTTTCCCTATTTCAACTTTCTATACCTCTGATATTTCTTTTATTTTCCCTATTTCAACTTTCTATACCTCTGATATTTCTTTTATTTTCCCTATTTCAACTTTCTATACCTCTGATATTTCTTTTATTTTCCCTATTTCAACTTTCTATACCTCTGATATTTCTTTTATTTTCCCTATTTCAACTTTCTATACCTCTAATATTTCTTTTATTTTCCCTATTTCAACTTTCTATACCTCTAATATTTCTTTTATTTTCCCTATTTCA
>JAVIAB010000145.1:2367413-2544913 GCA_032433765.1 Megaustenia siamemsis | reverse complement strand
AAGGGCCAACCACGAAAAAGATGGATTGGCCGAATATTAGAAACACTAGAAAACAGCAGCAGAGGCCAACAGAAGAGCAAAAGATCGCAAATTATATCTTCCCTCGACGCTGAAAGGCAAATGAGGAAGGAAAGAAGAAGAAGAATGGAAAGAATGTAAAACTAATACATAAATATAATAAATGGCACAGCATCCAAAGATAATTATAATCAAGAGAATTTGATGTGGATATAAATATGAACAAGACTAAAACTATGATTACAAGCACAGAAAACACATGAAAAAAACAAGTGGATAAAGAAGTAGATGAAAACAACATAGAAATAGTTCCAGAATATGGCTTGGAAATATACCAAAAGATGGGAAATGTAAGATAGAAATAAACAAAAGAAAAGGAATGGCAAACAGCAATTTTAACATGAACGTGAACTCACTTCAAAGTAAATAACATCAGAGCTGAAACTACTAATAGCAAAATGCTGTTATTTACTCAAGATTCCAGTATGGTGCAGAAACATGGACATTAAATTAGAAAGTGGAGAATAAAATTGAAGTCTTTGAAATGTGGATCTATAGGGGAATGGGAGGAATTGGGTGGAAGGTAAAGAAGACTAACAAGGAAGTTGTGATTGAAATGAGCTGAGAATGAAAAAAACTGCTTCAGACAATTCGAACAAGACAACTGGAGGTGTTTATGACATGTGAAGACAGCAACCTACTGGAGTTGTTTATGACATGTGAAGACAGCAACCTACTGGGGGTGTTTATGACATGTGAAGACAGCAACCAACTGGGAGTCTTTATGACATGTGAAGACAGCAACCAACTGGAGGTGTTTATGACATGTGAAGACAGCAACCAAGTAGAGGTGTTTATGACATGTGAATATAGCAACCAACTGGAGGTGTTTATGACATGTGAAGACAGCAACCAACTGGAGGTGTTTATGACATGTGAAGACAGCAACCAACAGGAGGTGTTTATGACATGTGAAGACAGCAACCAACTGGAGGTGTTTATGACATGTGAAGATAGCAACCAACTGGAGGTGTTTATGACATGTGAAGACATCAACCAACTGGAGGTGTTTTTGACATGTGAAGATAGCAACCAACTGGAGGTGTTTATGACATGTGAAGACATCAACCAAGTAGAGGTGTTTATGACATGTGAAGACATCAACCAAGTAGAGGTGTTTATGAAATGTGAAGATAGCAACCAACTGGAGGTGTTTATGACATGTGAAGACAGCAACAAACTGGAGGTGTTTATGACATGTGAAGACAGCAACCAACTGGAGGTGTTTATGACATGTGAAAACAGCAACCAAGTAGAGGTGTTTATGACATGTGAAGATAGCAACCAACTGGAGGTGTTTATGACATGTGAAGACAGCAACCAACTGGAGGTGTTTTTGACATGTGAAGATAGCAACCAACTGGAGGTGTTTATGACATGTGAAGATAGAAACAAACTGGAGGTGTTTATGACATGTGAAGACAGCAACCAACTGGAGGTGTTTATGACATGTGAAGACAGCAACCAACTGGAGGTGTTTATGACATGTGAAGACAGCAACCAACTGGGGGTGTTTATGACATGTGAAGATAGAAACAAACTGGAGGTGTTTATGACATGTGAAGACAGCAACCAACTGGAGGTGTTTATGACATGTGAAAACAGCAACCAACTGGAGGTGTTTATGACATGTGAAGACATCAACCAAGTAGAGGTGTTTATGACATGTGAAGACATCAACCAACTGGAGGTGTTTATGACATGTGAAGACATCAACCAAGTAGAGGTGTTTATGACATGTGAAGACATCAACCAACTGGAGGTGTTTATGACATGTGAAGACATCAACCAACTGGAGGTGTTTATGACATGTGAAGACATCAACCAACTGGAGGTGTTTATGACATGTGAAGACATCAACCAACTGGAGGTGTTTATGACATGTGAAGACATCAACCAACTGGAGGTGTTTATGACATGTGAAGACATCAACCAACTGGAGGTGTTTATGACATGTGAAGACATCAACCAACTGGAGGTGTTTATGACATGTGAAGACATCAACCAACTGGAGGTGTTTATGACATGTGAAGACATCAACCAACTGGAGGTGTTTATGACATGTGAAGACATCAACCAACTGGAGGTGTTTATGACATGTGAAGACATCAACCAACTGGGGTGTTTATGACATGTGAAGACATCAACCAAGTAGAGGTGTTTATGACATGTGAAGACATCAACCAACTGGAGGTGTTTATGACATGTGAAGACATCAACCAACTGGAGGTGTTTATGACATGTGAAGACATCAACCAACTGGGGGTGTTTATGACATGTGAAGACATCAACCAAGTAGAGGTCATCTTGGAAGGGAAGGTACAAGGTAGGCGAGGCAGACCAAGACTAAAGTGGACAGATAACATCAACATATGAACAGGTGAACTATGACAACGTGTATTATCAAGACAAGAGACAAAAGAGTAAAATGGCGCTCAGTGGTAGCCAACCTTGGATGTGGAGACAGCACCCAATGAATGACGCTCAGTGGTAGCCAACCTTGGATGTGGAGACGGCACCCAATGAATGGCGCTCAGTGGTAGCCAACCTTGGATGTGGAGACAGCACCCAATGAATGACGCTCAGTGGTAGCCAACCTTCGATGTGGAGACAGCACCCAATGAATGACGCTCAGTGGTAGCCAACCTTCGATGTGGAGACGGCACCCAATGAATGAATGGCGCCCCATGGTAGCCAACCTTGGATGTGGAGACAGCACCCAATGAATGGCGCTCAGTGGTAGCCAACCTTCGATGTGGAGACAGCACCCATTGAATGGCGCTCAGTGGTAGCCAACCTTCGATGTGGAGACGGCACCCAATGAATGACGCTCAGTGGTAGCCAACCTTCGATGTGGAGACGGCACCCAATGAATGGATCACGAGAAGATGGTGGGCATATGTTGGCCATGTGTTGAGAAAAGACAACAAGAGAATCTCAAAGCAGGCCCTCAAATGGGAACCAGCGGGTTAATGAAAAGAGTTCGACCTAGAGACACACTAAAAAAGAACGTTAAAGCGAGAGGCACCTATAGCATGCATCAGTTCCCTCGCCAAGATTGAGCGACTTGCCCAGAACAGACCTATGTGCCAACCTATGTGCCAACCTATGTGCCAACCTATGTGCCAAGATACAATGCGGATGTTGTGCAAGGTCTGACACTTGATAACGAAGATCGTCTGACATGCGAGTTTTTCTGATCTATGTGCCGTCTTCGGCTCGACAGACAGTACGGACAGACAGACAAGCAGACAGGACGGACAGACAGACAGACAGGACGGACAGACAGACAAGCAGACAGGACGGACAGACAGACAAGCAGACAGGACGGACAGACAGACAAGCAGACAGGACGGACAGACAGGACGGACAGATAGACAGGACGGACGGACGGACAGACAGACTGGACGGATAGACAGACAGACAGACAGACAGACAAACAGACTGGACGGACAGACAGACTGGACGGACAGAGATACTGGGTGGACATACAGACAGACAGTACGGACGGACAGACTGGACGGACAGACAGACAAGATGGGTGGATGGATGGACGATGGGATGAATTGATGAATGGATACCATTGGTTTCGCAAGAATTGATCTGCTATATAGCAACTTGAGCGACTCATACCTGGCCGCCTTATGTCAGGAACAGAGAGAAACATAACTGACTGAGATCCTGCTACACATCGCCAGGGTGGCTCTGAGAAGAGACAACCAGTCCAACAGTAGGAATGTGGATCGAGAGGCAATGACAGAGTACCAAACATACCATGAGGATGAGGATGAGGATGCTAGAGTGGGTAGCGCAGACATCATAGTTTGTTCTAAACCACATCATAACGTTTTCCGTGGTTTGTGGATCGTCGCCTTTCGAGATGTGTGGGTCGCTTTCCGTGGTCGTGGATCGTCGCTTTTCGAGATGTGTGGGTCGCTTTCCGTGATTTGTGGATCGTCGCTTTTCGAGATGTGTGGATCGCTTTCCGTGGTGTGTGAATCGCTTTCCGTGGTGTGTGAGTCGCTTTCTGTGGTGTGTGTGTCGCTTTCTGTTGTGTGTGGGTTGCTTTGGTTTGCGAGTCACTGTACGTCGTAGCTTCCATTCTCCCTTTATTCCCTGCTTCAGGTTGTGGGTTGGTCACTATTCTCCCAATGGCAAGACAAAATACGATCGTCATATCGATATTATCTACACGCCACGGCAGCTTGCGAACCGCCTTCTATCTTCTCACCTTCCCTTGATTGTATATTTCCGTTGTGCGCATTCCTCAACAAACAAAACCTCTGTAATTACCGCGACGAATGTTCCCGGTCTCTATACCTTTCACTGGCCTGGGGCGTTACTTGGAAAAGCTGGGAATGGTAATTCCAGACAGCGGAGATGCTCTTCGTGTCGGACCTGCCGCTGAGCAAACTCCAGGACTGCTGCTGGTCGGAACGTCCGTGCCATGGCAAGGAAACTAGAGCGTCTGTGTTCAACGTCACTGATACAGCTCTGTCCTGACTGGCTTAGCGTCATTGGTACATCATGCCACCGGTACAGTTCTACTATAATTCTTCTAAAGAATAGTAACTCTGTGACCTTCCAGGCATGTCGTAAGAGGCGACTAAGGAGGTTGATTGATGGCTTGACAATCTGTCATTGTGAAAAAGTATTGTTATGGAAAGAAATATATGGTGCAGAAACATGGACATTAGACCAGAAAACAGAACAGAAAATTAAAGCCTTTGAAATGTGGATTTATAGAAGAATAGGTAGAATTGGATGGAAAGAAAAGAAAACAAACGAAGAAGTTTTAAAACAACTAAAAATGAAAAAAAAGAACTACTAAACACAATTAGAGCAAGACAAATGACATTTTTTGGTCATATTAAAAGACACAACAGTCTAATAAAAGTAATATTAGAAGGGAAAATACAAGGTAAAAGAGGCAGAGGCAGACCAAGACTAACATGGACGAGTAACATCAAAGATGGACAAGTCAGCCTATGACAACCTGCACCATCAAAGCAAGAGATAGAGTGGAATGACGCTCCATGGTAGCCAACCTTCGATGCGGAAATGGCACTCGATGATGATGATGATGATGATGATGATGATGATGATGATGATGATGATGATGATGATGATGATGATGATTGTTATGGAAACAGCGCCATATATTTTAGAGCAGTGATCTCTGCAATATGTGCCATTTGGCACGCAAGGTTTCTGTTTTTGAGATTGTGGTTCTGCCCTATGTGCCGTCTTCGGCTCGAAAGGACAATAGATAGATAGTTCTACACGTACAGTATCAGTTTTTGTAGTAAACATGTGTCAACTGAGACGTTCTGGTGTTTGCTTTTTGACGCGATTTATTGGGGGGGGGGGGCCGCCGGGGGGGGGGGGGTGTCAGTCGGTCGAAGGGCGGCCTCAAAATGTCCTTAAGCTTAGGGCCTCACCTTCCAGCTCTGTATGTGTCACTGGTTACGGTTTTACCTCACTGGTTATTCGCCACGACTTACTGGTGTTACAGAACTAATTACTCGTGTTACAGAACTACTTACTCGTGTTATAGATCTACCTAATCGTGTTACAGAACTACTTACTTGTGTTACACAACTACTTACTGTATTACAGAACTACCTACTCGTGTTACACAACTACTTACTGTATTATATATAGAACTGCTTACTCGTGTTACAGAACTACTTACTCGTGTTACAGAACTACTTACAGTATTACAGAACTGCTTACGCGTGTTACAGATAAGGTTTATCCCATTAATTGTATGTCCCTTTGCCTATCTTCTGTTGCCTTGGAGCGTGGCACGAGAAAGGATGACTCTATAATATAATCTGATGTTTGTAGATGTATCAATTTGCTGCTTCAGTCACTTCTCTCATGTAGATGTATCAATTGCTGCTTCAGTCACTTCTCTCATGTAGATGTATCAATTTGCTGCTTCAGTCACTTCTCTCATGTAGATGTATCAATTTGCTGCTTCAGTCACTTCTCTCATGTAGATGTATCAATTTGCTGCTTCAGTCACTTCTCTCATGTAGATGTATCAATTTGCTGCTACAGTCACTTCTCTCATGTAGATGTATCAATTTGCTGCTTCAGTCACTTCTCTCATGTAGATGTATCAATTTGCTGCTACAGTCACTTCTCTCATGTAGATGTATCAATTTGCTGCTTCAGTCACTTCTCTCATGTAGATGTATCAATTTGCTGCTTCAGTCACTTCTCTCATGTAGATGTATCAATTTGCTGCTACAGTCACTTCTCTCATGTAGATGTATCAATTTGCTGCTTCAGTCACTTCTCTCATGTAGATGTATCAATTTGCTGCTTCAGTCACTTCTCTCATGTAGATGTATCAATTTGCTGCTACAGTCACTTCTCTCATGTAGATGTATCAATTTGCTGCTACAGTCACTTCTCTCATGTAGATGTATCAATTTGCTGCTACAGTCACTTCTCTCATGTAGATGTATCAATTTGCTGCTTCAGTCACTTCTCTCATGTAGATGTATCAATTTGCTGCTACAGTCACTTCTCTCATGTAGATGTATCAATTTGCTGCTTCAGTCACTTCTCTCATGTAGATGTATCAATTTGCTGCTTCAGTCACTTCTCTCATGTAGATGTATCAATTTGCTGCTTCAGTCACTTCTCTCATGTAGATGTATCAATTTGCTGCTTCAGTCACTTCTCTCATGTAGATGTATCAATTTGCTGCTACAGTCACTTCTCTCATGTAGATGTATCAATTTGCTGCTACAGTCACTTCTCTCATGTAGATGTATCAATTTGCTGCTTCAGTCACTTCTCTCATGTAGATGTATCAATTTGCTGCTTCAGTCACTTCTCTCATGTAGATGTATCAATTTGCTGCTTCAGTCACTTCTCTCATGTAGATGTATCAATTTGCTGCTTCAGTCACTTCTCTCATGTAGATGTATCAATTTGCTGCTACAGTCACTTCTCTCATGTAGATGTATCAATTTGCTGCTTCAGTCACTTCTCTCATGTAGATGTATCAATTTGCTGCTACAGTCACTTCTCTCATGTAGATGTATCAATTTGCTGCTTCAGTCACTTCTCTCATGTAGATGTATCAATTTGCTGCTTCAGTCACTTCTCTCATGTAGATGTATCAATTTGCTGCTTCAGTCACTTCTCTCATGTAGATGTATCAATTTGCTGCTTCAGTCACTTCTCTCATGTAGATGTATCAATTTGCTGCTTCAGTCACTTCTCTCATGTAGATGTATCAATTTGCTGCTACAGTCACTTCTCTCATGTAGATGTATCAATTTGCTGCTTCAGTCACTTCTCTCATGTAGATGTATCAATTTGCTGCTACAGTCACTTCTCTCATGTAGATGTATCAATTTGCTGCTACAGTCACTTCTCTCATGTAGATGTATCAATTTGCTGCTTCAGTCACTTCTCTCATGTAGATGTATCAATTTGCTGCTTCAGTCACTTCTCTCATGTAGATGTATCAATTTGCTGCTTCAGTCACTTCTCTCATGTAGATGTATCAATTTGCTGCTTCAGTCACTTCTCTCATGTAGATGTATCAATTTGCTGCTTCAGTCACTTCTCTCATGTAGATGTATCAATTTGCTGCTACAGTCACTTCTCTCATGTAGATGTATCAATTTGCTGCTTCAGTCACTTCTCTCATGTAGATGTATCAATTTGCTGCTTCAGTCACTTCTCTCATGTAGATGTATCAATTTGCTGCTACAGTCACTTCTCTCATGTAGATGTATCAATTTGCTGCTTCAGTCACTTCTCTCATGTAGATGTATCAATTTGCTGCTTCAGTCACTTCTCTCATGTAGATGTATCAATTTGCTGCTTCAGTCACTTCTCTCATGTAGATGTATCAATTTGCTGCTTCAGTCACTTCTCTCATGTAGATGTATCAATTTGCTGCTTCAGTCACTTCTCTCATGTAGATGTATCAATTTGCTGCTTCAGTCACTTCTCTCATGTAGATGTATCAATTTGCTGCTTCAGTCACTTCTCTCATGTAGATGTATCAATTTGCTGCTTCAGTCACTTCTCTCATGTAGATGTATCAATTTGCTGCTTCAGTCACTTCTCTCATGTAGATGTATCAATTTGCTGCTTCAGTCACTTCTCTCATGTAGATGTCGTGTCGTTATTGGGCGTGTCTTGACGCTGTCAAAATATAAATAAAGTTTTTTTGTTGTTCTTGTATATACCTTTTGAGAGTGAGATCTCTCTTTATCACTGAGGTAGCTCGCTGGTTAGCGAACTGGACTACAAAGGGCAAGAGGTGTAGTTCAATCCTGACCGACGGCTTCTGGGTTCACCCAGCCTTAAATGGGTATAGGACTTTTTTTCTAGGGACGTAAAGCGGCACGGGCGTAATACCGACCACGTTACCCAAAAATCATGTGCTGGAGGTCTGTAAAGTTTATGGTCACTAACACCATATTCCCAACACGCCACTTGTTTGGCGTGACGGGGGCTCTTTACTTGTTTATATATTTTGTATTCCGTCTATCCATCTTTGGCTCTCTGTCCTGATGTTTTGAGTGAGAAAGCTTTTGATATTGTTTTCTCTGGTTCCATTCTTATCAAGTGTCCCAACCATTTTATTTGTTGTTTGTTTACAGGGAGTCACTAAAGTCTGGACATAGAAAAAAAAAACGTTTTTTTTCAAGAAATTAAATTTATAAACATTTAGAATTTGAAATCATCATCATCATCATCATCATCATCATCATCATCATCATCATCATCATCATCATCATCATCATCGAGTGCCGTCTCCGCAACGAAGGTTGGCTACAATGAATCGCCATTCCGCTCTGCCTCTTGCTTTGATAGTGCCGATTGTCATTGACTGACTTGTCCATCTTTTGATGTTACTCGTCCATGTTAGTCTTGATCTGTCTCTGCCTCTTGCTTTGATAGTGCCGATTGTCATTGACTGACTTGTCCATCTTTTGATGTTACTCGTCCATGTTAGTCTTGATCTGTCTCTGCCTCTTGCTTTGATAGTGCCGATTGTCATTGACTGACTTGTCCATCTTTTGATGTTACTCGTCCATGTTAGTCTTGATCTGTCTCTGCCTCTTGCTTTGATAGTGCCGATTGTCATTGACTGACTTGTCCATCTTTTGATGTTACTCGTCCATGTTAGTCTTGATCTGTCTCTGCCTCTTGCTTTGATAGTGCCGATTGTCATTGACTGACTTGTCCATCTTTTGATGTTACTCGTCCATGTTAGTCTTGATCTGTCTCTGTCTCTTGCTTTGATAGTGCCGATTGTCATTGACTGACTTGTCCATCTTTTGATGTTACTCGTCCATGTTAGTCTTGATCTGTCTCTGTATCTTGCTTTGATAGTGCCGATTGTCATTGACTGACTTGTCCATCTTTTGATGTTACTCGTCCATGTTAGTCTTGATCTGTCTCTGCCTCTTTTACCTTGTATTTTTCCTTCCAATATTACTTTTAGTAGGCTGTTGTGACTTTTAACGTGCCCCAAAAATTTCATTTGTCTTGTCTTAATTGTATTTAGTAGTTCTTCTTTTATTTTTAGTTGTTTTAAAACTTTATCGTTTGTTTTCTTTTCTTTCCATCCAATTCTACCTATTCTTCTGTAAATCCACATTGCAAAGGCTTGAAATAAAGAATGTGAAATAACGTCTTCAATATGATTTCCATCATTTACGATGCAGAGACATTGGAGACAATCACGTGAACTCGATGTCAGTAATGCACATTGTCCTCAGTTTGAGCACATCCACTCTTGATGCGTTCAGTCAAGTGTGTTACATCTTGTGGTTGTCATCGAGTTCATCTACTCCTTTAGCTGACCCCAGACACATAAGTCAAGGGGGGTAAAGGTCAGGTGAACGGGTAGACCACTCCACATGACCGCATCTTCCAGTCCTGTTAGGGATATTTCCATTCAGCCAATCTCTATGTATGTTTGCCCAGGTTTCCTGACGTTATGGACGCTGTACATTGTCCAGATATTACTTTAGAATCATCATGCGAAGAGTGCGAAACAAAATCAGTCCAGAAATTAGCGATCAACAGTGTGGTTTTGTTAGAGATAAAGGAACAAGCAATGCCATTTATATCATAAGATCTTTAGTAGAAAGAGCCATAGAGGTGAAAACAGATCTATACCTATGTTTCATAGATTACACCAAGGCATTTGACAAAGTAAAGCACCAAGAAATAATCAAAATTTTAGAAAGCATAAACGTAGACAGCAAAGATCTAAGAATAATAAAGAACATGTACTGGCAACAAACAGCGGCCATAAGAACTGGAAACCATTTGGGAATGTTTCAACAAATAAAACAGGGTGTTAGACAAGGTTGTGTTCTGTCACCAGATTTGTTTAATATTTATAGTGAGATTATTTTAAGATCCATAAGGGGCATGCCTGGAATAACAATTGGAGGTCATAACATAAATAATCTAAGGTATGCTGATGATACAGTCTTCATCGCTAAGAGTGAAAATGAGTTACAAGAAATGTTGGACATTATAGTGAAAGAAAGCAAAAATAAAGGACTCAGCCTTAATAGCAAAAAGACAGAGATAATGGTAACAACAAAGAAAAAGACATCACCTCAGTACAAAATAAAGACATGTGGAACAATATTAAAACAGGTAAATGAGTTTAAATATTTGAGAACTTTGTTAACCTCAGACAGAAGATGTACAAAAGAGGTGAGATGCAGAATGGCTCAGGCAAAAGCAGCTTTCCAAAAAATGAGTAAGATACATGTACGAGCAAAGAAATTAGAATCAGACTGGCTAAAGCAGCAATGTCTTTCAGAAGCCTTGAAAAGTTGTGGAAATCAAAACTCATTAGCACAAACACAAAACTTAGGCTATTCAAATCAAATGTACTATCAACCCTTACGTATGCGTGTGAAAGCTGGAAAACAACAAGAGATATAGAAACAAAGTTGAACGCATTCGAAAATAAATGTCTAAGGAAAATACTTGGTATAGAATGGAACGAATTCAAAACAAACGAGGAAATTAGAGAAATCGCCAATCAACCACTAATATCTTCAGTAATAAAGAAAAGACGATGGTCATACGTTGGACATGTGATGAGAAGAGACAAGAGCAGCAGGAATCGGCTCCCTCAATGAGATAGAACTGCTTGCACAGAACAGAGACAGATGGCGAGATTTGATAAAATATCTTTAAAAGAAAACTGCTAGAACAAAAATTCATATAGGAGAAGGTGTATCTTGGTCTACGCCCTATGGGCCGGTTACGGCTCGAAAGGTCAATAGATAGACTATGCAATCCATTTTTGACAATAGAAACAAGAAAAAGAGTTCTTAAATGTTGCGTAGAGCCAGTCTTAACATATGGATGTGAATCATGGACAATAGGACAACAGATAAGAAAATCACTGGAGTTTGTAGAAATGTGGTTTTACAGAAGAATGTTGAGAGTACCATGGACAGCTAAGAAGAGTAATGAAGATGTTCTGAGAGAGGTCAAAGCAAAAAGAGAGCTAATTTCCAATATTAGGAAGAAACAATCATCAATTTTTGGCCATGTAATGAGAAGAGAACAACTGGAATATATTGTGACAACTGGAGAAATGGAGGGACGAAGAGATAGAGGGAAGCAAAGAGAAAAAAATAACAGACAGCTTAAGAGAATGGCTTGGCAGAAGGTCAACAACAGAAATGATAAATAGCTGTCGAGATCGAAAGTTGTGGAGAGACATGATCACCTACGCCAGCAGGCCCGGTACTTGATGATGATGATGATGATATATTCCAGACAGTTTAATTCCGATGTGTTCTCTGATTTCCTCATTGGGTGTTCCATCTTTTGTCTTGTTTTTTTTATCTTTCTCAAGCACCTCGTTTCGCATGCTGTGTCTTCATTGCCTTTGCTCAACGCCCATGTTTGACATCAATCACCCACAATTGGTATGAGACTGCCGTTCATCGGTTGTTTCTTGGCTATTAATAAGATGTCAGGATATCAGAGAGTACCGCCTGTTACTGGTAGCTAGACATGTTGTCTTGTTAGTAATGTAACTTACAGCGTCGAGCTACGGAAGAATAGGCCAAGGAAGACATCCCAGGAGAAGGACAAGCGGAATGTCTGACGTCACAGACAGGCGAACCAAAGTGGACTGGCGAGAAATCTCAATTTTGTCTCGTGGCTGAAAGACAGAAACGAATAAAAACTCAAATGGTGCATCCGGGATTTGAACTCACAACCTCTCTGTCTCGAGACCGACGTTTTGCCTCAAGACCAACCAGGCCCCACGAGAAATAATCAAGAAGAGCAGAAAATAAACATATGTAGTAGAGACTATCAGTGGTGTGATATAACCTTGCTATATTTGTCACTGCAATTTAAAAGGGAGATTAATTTTTGCATTTTGGGCTGACCCATAGGTACTCAGACTCTGATAACATATCCAGCAAATGGCTCCTGCAGCCCACTGGTTACACACACTCCGTTTGTTTTGCCAACCACATTTCTACAAACTCCAGTGATTTTCTTATCTGTTGTCCTATTGTCCATGATTCGCATCTATATGTTAAGACTGGCTCAACGTAACATTTAAGAACTCTTAACTCAACAGTTAAGAACAAAGAAGAAATAGAAGAGGCTAATGAAGAAATGGAGCAAGAAGAAATCACAGCGAAAGAGATTGTTCAAGGCGGTGCCCCAAATTGAAGATTGGAACTAAAGAACCAGATTTTGACTGCAGCTAGCAGCCGTGAGAAGCCTAGACACAAAGTGTAATATTTTGGCCTGCCGTGTGTTCTCCCGATTGGCTGTAAGTCGGTCTGGTGGTCGCGCGCCACCTGGTCAGGTGTGGTCTTTGATGTTGCCAATAAGCCGACCGTTATTGTTTACGTGTTCAGGGCTTGGGAATTGCGACAGGAGAACCTGTCTTCACATAAATGAAGTGTGTTCTTTATGTTCTTTTTATGTTGGGGGGGGGGGGGAGGGGGGGGAGAACTTCTTGTGGGATAGGGCCGATTTTTGCTGAAGAATTTAGAATTGTTGTGTGCATGAAGGAGCGTCGGTGTGACTCAGACTGTGTGTGTGTGTGTGGTGTGGGGGGTTGGGGCGAGGGGGTGAGTCAGTGGGATGATTACTGGGAGAATTTGAGTCACGAGAGAGAGAGCCTAAAGGTGGAGAGAAATTAATTGTTTGAGAAGTGGGGAATGAGGGGCGCAATGAGTCTCCAGTAAGGGCGCTCGGAAGAAAAGAAATCAGGAGAAAGATAATGAGTAGTTTATTCTGAGAACTAGTAAATCTTCTTCTACTTTTCTTCCTCATTTGTCTTGTCGAGGGGAGATTCAATTGACGGTCTTTTGCTCTTCTGGTGGTTTCTCATGTATTGAGAAGAATAGGTAGGAGTCTGCTTCTTCCTGTCAGCTCGCTGTGGAGAATAGGTCTTCAACAAACACTTTCAGCTCGCTGTGGAGAATAGGTCTTCAACAAACACTTTCAGCTCGCTGTGGAGAATAGGTCTTCAACAAACACTTTCAGCTCGTTGTGGAGAATAGGTCTTCAACAAACACTTTCAGCTCGTTGTGGAGAATAGGTCTTCAACAAACACTTGCAGCTCGCTGTGGAGAATAGGTCTTCAAAAAACACTTTCAGCTCGCCGTGGAGAATAGGTCTTCAACAAACACTTTCAGCTCGCTGTGGAGAATAGGTCTTCAACAAACACTTTCAGCTCGCTGTGGAGCATAGGTCTTCAACAAACACTTTCAGCTCGCTGTGGAGAATAGGTCTTCAACAAACACTTTCAGCTCGCCGTGGAGAATAGGTCTTCAACAAACACTTTCAGCTCGCTGTGGAGAATACGTCTTCAACAAACACTTTCAGCTCGCCGTGGAGAATAGGTCTTCAACAAACACTTTCAGCTCGCTGTGGAGAATAGGTCTTCAACAAACACTTTCAGCTCACCGTGGAGAATAGGTCTTCAACAAACACTTTCAACTCGCTGTGGAGAATAGGTCTTCAACAAACACTTTCAGCTCGCTGTGGAGAATAGGTCTTCAACAAACACTTTCAACTCCCTGTGGAACATAGGTCTTCAACAAACACTTTCAGCTCCCTGTGGAACATAGGTCTTCAACAAACACTTTCCAAGTCGCTCTACATATAGAAGAATAGATAGAAGTGGATGGAAGGAAAAGAAAACAAACGATGAAGTCTTAAAACAACTAAAAATTAAAAGAGAACTGCTAAACACAATTCAAACAAGACAAATGAGATTTTTGGGCTATGTTAAAAGACACAGCAGCCTACTAAAAGTAATCCTGGAGGGGAAATACAAGGTAGCAGAGGCAGACCACAACTAACATAGACGTGTAATATCAAAAGATGGATAAGTCAGCCTATGACAACCTGCACCATCAAAGCAAGAGACAGAGCAGAATGGCGCTCCATGGTAGCCAACCCTCGTTGCGGAGCCGGCACTCGCTGATGATGTTGGCCTATCCTGCTATTATATTCCCTTGTGTTTCTAATATTCAAACAATGCATCGTTTTCGTGTTCGACCCTTGAGTCTGGTGTTCTCGTAACGTTTATTGAAGGCTCGTTGTGTTTTGATCTTTCTGCCTTGTCACGTGGCCAAACCATTTTATCTGTTATTCTTTGTGTATTCAATAGCGGGAATGGCTCCTAGCTGTTTTCTCAATTCTTCGTTTCTGATCTTATCTCTCAGACTGTTTCCTATCATTCGTCTAACACATTTCATCTCAGTAGAGGTTATTTTCTTATTGTTCTTGCAACTAGGGTCCAGGTCTGGCATTGGCAGCACAACGTTGGGATGAAGATTGTATTGTAGAGTGCTCGTTTTGCCTCCAGAGTTATTTCCTTGTTGCACAATAGTGGTGATAGCTGTCCAATGATTTGACAAGCTTTGTTACATCTTGAGTCTATATCTGTTGTTTGTGAATTATCGTTTGTCACTAGACTTCCTAGGTATTTGAATTCTTGAATTCCTATACTTGTTTTAGTTGTCTGCCGTCTATAGTTATGTTGATGTTCTGTTTTAGTTGTCTGCCGTCTATAGTTATGTCGATGTTCTGTTTTAGTTGTCTGCTGTCTATAGTTATGTCGATGTTCTGTTTTAGTTGTCTGCCGTCTATAGTTATGTCGATGTTCTGTTTTAGTTGTCTACCGTCTATAGTTATGTCGATGTTCTGTTTTAGTTGTCTGCCGTCTATAGTTATGTCGATGTTCTGTTTTAGTTGTCTGCCGTCTATAGTTATGTCGATGTTCTGTTTTAGTTGTCTACCGTCTATAGTTATGTTGATGTTCTGTTTTAGTTGTCTGTCGTCTATAGTTATGTCGATGTTCTGTTTTAGTTGTCTGCTGTCTATAGTTATGTCGATGTTCTGTTTTAGTTGTGTGCCGTCTATAGTTATATCGATGTTCTGTTTTAGTTGTCTGCCGTCTATAGTTATGTCGATGTTCTGTTTTAGTTGTCTGCCGCCTATAGTTATGTTGATGTTCTGTTTTAGTTGTCTGCCGTTTATAGTTATGTCGATGTTCTGTTTTAGTTGTCTGCCGTCTATAGTTATGTTGATGTTCTGTTTTAGTTGTCTGCCGTCTCTAGTTATGTCGATGTTCTGTTTTAGTTGTCTGCCGCCTATAGTTATGTTGATGTTCTGTTTTAGTTGTCTGCCATTTATAGTTATGTCGATGTTCTGTTTTAGTTGTCTGCCGTCTATAGTTATGTTGATGTTCTGTTTTAGTTGTCTGCCGTCTCTAGTTATGTTGATGTTCTGTTTTAGTTGTCTGCCGTCTATAGTTATGTCGATGTTCTGTTTTAGTTGTCTGCCGTCTATAGTTATGTTGGTGTTCTGTTTTAGTTGTCTGCCGTCTATAGTTAAGTTGATGTTCTGTTTTTCTTTGTCTCTTGCTTTGATGGTGCAGGTTATCATAGGCTGGTTTGTCCATCTTTTGATGTTACTCGTCCATGTTAGTCTTGGTCTGCCGCTGCCTCTTTTATCCTGTATTTTCCCATGGCCCAAAAATTTCATTTGTCTTGTTTTAATTGTGTTTAGTAGTTCTCTTTTCATTTTAGTTGTTTTAAAACTTCATCGTTTGTTTTCTTTTCTTTCCATCCAATTCTACCTATTCTTCTATAAATCCACATTTTAAAGGCTTCAATTTTCTGTTTGTTTTCTTGTCTAATGTCCATGTTTCTGTACCATACAGGAAGGTTGAGAAGATATAACACTTTGTTATTTTTAGTTTTAGCCCTGGTGTTATTTGTTTTGATGTTAGTATGTCCTTCCTGACATTAAAATTACTTTTTGCCATTCCTATTCTTTTGTTTATTTCATTGTACATTTTCCATCACTGGTTATAATACAAGAGATTAGTTCAACAGATTGTTTGAGATGTGTTCGATGTAACCGTAGTCGTCATTCAATCATACCCTGTGTAAAAGGGATCTGAGCTAGTCGTCATTCAATCATACCCTGTGTAAAAGGGATCTGAGCTAGTTGTCATTCAATCATACCTGTGTAAAAGGGATCTGAGCTAGTCGTCATTCAATCATAACCTGTGTAAAAGGGATCTGAGCTAGTCGTCATTCAATCATAACCTGTGTAAAAGGGATCTGAGCTAGTCGTCATTCAATCATAACCTGTGTAAAAGGGATCTGAGCTAGTCGTCATTCAATCATACCCTGTGTAAAAGGGATCTGAGATAGTCGTCATTCAATCATAACCTGTGTAAAAGGGATCTGAGATAGTCGTCATTCAATCATAACCTGTGTAAAAGGGATCTGAGCTAGTCGTCATTCAATCATAACCTGTGTAAAAGGGATCTGAGATAGTCGTCATTCAATCATACCCTGTGTAAAAGGGATCTGAGATAGTCGTCATTCAATCATACCCTGTGAAAAAGGGATCTGAGATAGTCGTCATTCAATCATAACCTGTTTAAAAGGGATCTGAGCTAATCACTTCAACTCTACCTTTGTCTGTCTGTTTCTTGATAAGTCTGTATGCCTATTGTATTACCAATATATATCTGTTTATTCTTCTATAATGTGTACCGTCTGTCTATCTATGTTCTTATTTGAATTTAAATATTTGGGAACATTGTTAACCTCAGACAGAAGATGTACAAAAGAGGTGAGGTGCAGAATGGCTCAGGCAAAAGCAGCTTTCCAAAAAATGAGGAAGATACTATGCAATCCATTTTTGACAATAGAAACAAGAAAAAGAGTTCTTAAATGTTACGTAGAGCCAGTTTTAACATATGGATGCGAATCATGGACAATAGGACAACAGACAAGAAAATCACTGGCGTCTGTAGAAATGTGGTTTTACAGAAGAATGTTGAGAGTACCATGGACAGCTATGAAGAGTAATGAAGATGTTCTGAGAGAGGTCAAAGCAAAAAGAGAGCTAATTCCAATATTAGGACGAAACAATCATCATTTTTTGGCCATGTAATGAGAAGAGAACAACTGGAATATATTGTAACAACTGGGAAAATTGAGGGACGAAGAGATAGAGGGAAGCAAAGAGAAAAAAATACCAGACAGCTTAAGAGAATGGCTTGGCAGAAGGTCAACAACAGAAATGATAAATAGCTTCCGAGATCGAAAGTTGTGAAGAGACATGATCACCTACGCCAGTAGGCTAGTACTTGATGATGATGATCTATGTTCTGTCTGGCGATGAGTTTGTGTGTCTGTCTATTTTCTATCCGTCTGTGTCTGTATCGCCCCGTCTGTCTGTATCGCCCCGTCTGTCTGTTTATTTCCTTGCCTGACTATCAGTGTATCAGTCTGTCCATCTTGCCAGCTTGTTTATCTGCATGTACGACCGTCTGTCTCTCCGTCCGTCGCAACTAGCGCCCAGCTAACAACACCCAAACAGATACAATCAGCTGATAACCTCCTCCATCGCCCCACTCCCACTCCCACTCCGTGCAGAACGCCAGATCGACCAGACTTTGATTAAACTCACGTGTCTCCCACGAGCTCAAGAAGCGCGCTCTTTGATTCCCCGCAAACAAACACTCTTGTCTAAACATTTCAGCTTTAGCCTCTCCACCACTCCACTTTAATCTAACCCACTGCACCCCACACTAACCCACTCCACCCCACCCTGTCCCACTCCATAAATGATCTAGAAAACAGACTGGAAGTGATGAAGATCACAGCAAATTCACCCCCCCCCCCCCCCCCCCCCCCCCCCTCGAAATCAAGGTAAAGAAATACCTGTCCTATCTTGGAGTCTTTCGGGAGCATGATGATAGTGTCGATCATTTTTTTAAATTAAATAAACATTAGCGTGGGTGGCAGCGCGGGTGTGTAGAGCGCTCGGCGCCGACCAAGCAGATTAGGTTCGAACACCGCGATCAGCGGCCGCGGACTTGAAAACCTCCTTGGCCCAACCAGCCACCAGATCAAATGGAGGTTAGACGTCGCGCGCTCCGGGAATGTCCAGGAATTGTGTGGCTAAAAATAGAATAGAGGGCAGAAATGGTGGCCGCCCAAGACAAGTTATAAGGTACATCTATGAGGGATGGCGTCGGATATGTCGGGTCGATAGGATAGCGCGGATTGTTGTCAAACTACCGACACGACTATATTCATGCTTTCTTAATGGTTGGATGTTGAAGATGAAGAGGAAGAAGAAGAGGCAGAGGAGGAGAAGGGGGAAAAAGAATACGAAAAAGTAGATGAGGATAACGAATGAGAAGGGGAGGAAGAACCAGATGATGATGATAATAATGGTGATGAAAAGCTACAATCAAATTTGTGGTGTGACCTGTCACTGTAGCCAATGTAGCAGTGCTAACGTCGCAGATAAATTAATTCACTTTAATATAATCAGTCTATGTCTGCTGCGAGAGTTCACAACTGGAGAAGTTCACAACTGGAAAAGTTTACAAATAGAAAAGTTCACAAAAGGAAAGGTTCACAAAAGGAAAGGTTCACAAAAGGAAAAGTTCACAAAAGGAAAAGTTCACAACTGGAAAAGTTCACAAATAGAAAAGTTCAGAAAAGGAAAAGTTCACAACTGGAAAAGTTCACAACTGGAAAAGTTCACAAATAGAAAAGTTCAGAAAAGGAAAAGTTCACAAAAGGAAAATTTCACAAAAGGAAAAGTTCACAAATAGAAAATTTCACAAATAGAAAAGTTCACACATAGAAAAGTTCACAAATAGAAAAGTTCACAAATAGAAAAGTTCAGAAATGGAAAGTTCACAAATAGAAAAGTTCACAAAAGGAAAAGTGTTCACAAATAGAAAACTTCACAAAAGGAAAATTTCACAAATAGAAAAGTTCAAAAAGGAAAAGTTCACAAATAGAAAAGTTCACAAATAGAAAAGTTCACAAATAGAAAAGTTCACAAATAGAAAACTTCACAAAAAGGAAAAGTTCACAAATAGGAAACTTCACAAATTGAAAAGTTCACAAATAGAAAACTTCACAAAAGGAAAAGTTCACAAATAGAAAACTTCACAAAAGGAAAAGTTCACAAATAGAAAAGTTCAGAAAAGGAAAAGTTCACAAAAGGTCAAAAGTTCACAAATAGAAAACTTCACAAAGGAAAAGTTCACAAATAGAAATCTTCACAAAAGGAAAAGTTCACAAATAGAAAAGTTCAGAAATGGAAAAGTTCACAACTACAAAAGTTCACAAATAAAAAAATTTAACAAATAGAAAAGTTCACAAATGGAAATGTTCACAAAGGAAAAGTTCACAAAACGAAAAGTTCACAAATAGAAAAGTTCACAAATGGAAAAGTTCACAAATAGAAAAGTTCACAAATAGAAAAGTTCACAAATAGAAAAGTTCACAAATAGAAAAGTTCACAAATAGAAAAGTTCACAAATAGAAAAGTTCACAAATAGAAGAAAAGTTCAGAAATGGAAAAGTTCACAAATAGAAAAGTTCACAAATGGAAATTTCACAAATATAAAAGTTCACAAATATAAAAGTTCACAAATATAAAAGTTCACAAATATAAAAGTTCACAAATATAAAAGTTCACAAATATAAAAGTTCACAAATATAAAAGTTCACAAATAGAAAAGTTCACAAATAGAAAAGTTCACAAATAGAAAAGTTCACAAATAGAAGAAAAGTTCAGAAAAGGATATAAGAAGCAATCCGAGTAGATGATGAATGTGTGACTATTGTGAAGAGACAGCAAATGGAATGGTCTGGTGACGTATCTCGATCGTCTGACGTGGCAAAGATAGCTCTGGAAATTAATTTGGAAGAAGGAAGAAAGAGAAGTGGACAAATATGGAGATGGGAAGATAACATCAAAGAATAGACAGGCCTGAAATTAGCAGTTTCAAAATATGATTGTAGATAGAGATCAATATAGATGGTTGGTAAAGGTCAAGGTCAAGTACGAGACTTGAACCGGCGTCTTAGCGCGCGAGTTTCCACCCATATGTGCTCGGCCGCCTATCCAGAAATGTTCGGAGATTTCTGTATAGTGTCGCCTCAAGCATCGAAACTCAGATGCGAGGCGACATTCCTCGCCTTCCCAGGGTAATACCCTGGTACCCATTTCTGCCAACGGCTGGGTCGACTGTGGGGGTATTTTTTTTTTCCAACCACGAGTACAACTCACACTGCTCCCAGCGGGAATCGAACACGGGTTGTCCGAACGTCGGTAGTCCAGTCGGGTGGTTTTCTCAACTCGGCTACCGAGGACCCCAAGATGGTTGATGAAGTCTGTCAGTGGAGTCCCAACGACTCTCATAGTCGAAGGAGAGGGGGAGAGAGAGAGGGGGGAAGAAAGAGAGAGAGAGGGGGAGAGAAAGAAAGAAAGAGAGGTGGAGAGAAAGAAAGAAAGAAAGAGAAAGAGAGGGGGGAGAGAAAGAAAGAGAGAGAGGGGGGGGAGAGAAAGAAAGAGAGAAAGAGGGGGGAGAAAGAAAGAGAGAGAGAGGGGGAGAGAAAGAAAGAAAGAGAGGTGGAGAGAAAGAAAGAAAGAAAGAGAAAGAGAGGGGGGAGAGAAAGAAGAGAGAGAGAGGGGGGGGAGAGAAAGAAAGAAAGAGAGGTGGAGAGAAAGAAAGAAAGAAAGAGAAAGAGAGGGGGAAGAGAAAGAAAGAGAGAGAGAGGGGGGGAGAGAAAGAAAGAAAGAGAGGTGGAGAGAAAGAAAGAAAGAAAGAGAAAGAGAGGGGGGAGTGAAAGAAAGAGAGAGAGAGGGGGGGGAGAGAAAGAAAGAGAGAAAGAGGGGGAGAAAGAAAGAGAGAGAGAGGGGGGAGAGAAAGAAGAAAGAGAGGTGGAGAGAAAGAAAGAAAGAAAGAGAAAGAGAGGGGGGAGAGAAAGAAAGAGAGAGAGAGGGGGGGAGAGAAAGAAGAGAGAGGGGGGAAAGAAATAAAGAAAGAGAGGTGGAGAGAAAGAAAGAGAGAGAGAGAGGGGGGGGGTGAGAAAGAAAGAGAGAGGGAGAGGTGGAGAGAAAGAAAGAGAGAGAGGGGGAGAGAAAGAAAGAGAGAGAGAGAGAGAAATAAAGAAAGAGGGAGAGGTGGAGAGAAAGAAAGAGAGAGAGGGAGAGAAAGAAAGAAAGAGAGAGAGAGAAATAAAGAGAGAGGGAGAGGTGGAGAGAAAGAAAGAGAGAGAGGGAGAGAAAGAAGAGAGAGGGGGGGAGAGAAGAAAGAGAGAGAGGGGGAAGAGAAAGAAAGAGAGAGAGAGGGGGGAGAAAGAAAGAGAGAGAGGGGGAGAGAAAGAAAGAAAGAGAGAGAGAGAAATAAAGAGAGAGGGAGAGGTGGAGAGAAAGAAAGAGAGAGAGGTGGAGAGAAAGAAAGAAAGAGAGAGAGAGATAAAAAAAGAAGGTTGATGAAGCCTGTCAGTGAAGTCCAACGACTCTCATAGTCGAAGGAGAGGGGGGAGATAGAGAGGGAGAGAGAGGGAGAGAGAGAGGCTGCTGCTAAGTTGACACTCTTGTCTCTATGTGTTGTCTCTTTAATAGACTTTCTATTTTTAAGATTTTGTGACGTGTACAATAGCTGTGTCTGTACAAGACATGCTAGGTCAATCAGACTGACTGAATGACTGATGTTGTCTGGCTCGACGAGAACATTGTAGCTACAACCAGACGATTATGGAGAGTAAACATCATCATCATGTAGCTTGCTCCTGTAGGAGTTCCTAGCTGCCTTCTGCCCAGCACGAGAGAAGTGCCCACAATTTGCGGGCACTTGATGATAGTGAGACAGGCGGCATCTGAAGGCGGGCATCAGTGACGAAAATAGCAGGGTGGGCCAGATCTGGGCACCATGTGATGGGTAGTCGCGGACGGCGCTGTGAACCGTTGTTGTTACCCTACAAGAGGTAAAAGTCCAACGGCTACTTTGTTGCTCAAAGAGAACGGAGAAAAGCATGTCGGGATAGCACTGTTGAGCTATAAATAGCCACTCCCATAAATGAGGAAAGCCACAAGGTCATTTTTGGTCGTTGAGTAGATACATTGTTGCTATATGTAGCACAGTCATATAGCACGGTCATATAGCACGGTCATGTAGCAATCATATAGCACGGTCATATAGCATGGTCACATAGCAATAATATAGCACGGTCATATAGCATGGTCGTATAGCACGGTCATATAGCAATAATATAGCACGATCATATAGCAATCATATAGCACGGTCATATAGCAATCATATAGCACGGTCATATAGCATGATCACATAGCAATAATATAGCACGGTCATATAGCAATAATATAGCACGATCATATAGCAATCATATAGCACGGTCATACATCAATCATATAGTACGGTCATATAGCAATCATGTAGCACGGTCATATAGCAGTCATATATCACGGTCATATAGCAATCATATATCATGGTCATACAGGAATCATATAACACGGTCATATAGCAGTCATATAGCACGGTCATATAGCAATCATATAGCATGGTCATACAGGAATCATATAACACGGTCATATAGCACGGTCATATAGAACAGTCATATAGCACAGACATATAGAACAGTCATATAGCACAGACATATAGAACAGCCATATAGCACAGACATATAATACATACATATAGCACATACATATAGCACAGAGATATACTACATAAATATAGCACAGACATATAACACAGACATATAATACATACATATAGCACAGACATATATCACAGACATATATCACAGACATATAGCACAGAAATATAATACAGAATATATCACAGATCTATAGCACATACATACAGTACATACATATACCACAGTCATGAAGGACAGATATATACCACAGACATATAGTAGAGACATAGTACAGACATATATCACATACATATAGAACAGTCATATAGCACAAACAAATTGCACAGTCATATAGCACAGACATATTGCAAAGATACAGCACAGACATATAACAGTCATATAGCACAGTCATATGCACAGACATAACACATATACATATCACAGTCATATAGCACAGACATATAGCACTGCCACATTGACTGAGAGCAGTGTTCTGACCAACATGTTTAATGTAGCAGCCAATATTGACATGAGAGAACAGACAACAATGACGTCACGGGTCTCAACACAAACACTAGACTAACTTCCGGTTGGTGCGCGGGCCGAGATGGCCGCCTGGTCAAATTACGTTCAGGACTGCTAGCATTGTGTTGCTGCAGTGTGCTGTTGTCAGAATGATTCTTTTTAATTTGGATTCTCGTCCACTACCGCGGGATCAAAGCAGGTGTGGCGCCAGTGTATTGAGTCTTCGTGCTGCAGGCGAGGGCCGTTGATTGTAGTGGAATGGTACCTGGCCCTATCTTATTTCCACTACAAATACGCCACCAGCTGGACTGTGGACGGATTGTGTGGATTGTAGGAAGATTGTGTGGATTGTGAATGGATTGTGGACGGATTGTGTGGATTGTCGATGGATTGTATGGATTGTGGGAAGCTTGTCGATGGATTGTGTGGACGGCATGGCTTCATTTGTTGGAGCATCGTTTCCTGGGCTACGTTCACTGACCACGAAGTCCACTCAAATTCAGCGCCGACGCATGGTAATCGTGTCGCCGGTGACAATCGTTAACACTAGCAGATACGGAAATGTCCCGACTACAGGGACGCTAATGCTTTCTAAAGTCCCCTAAACTAAGATCAAAGGTAATGCTGCAACATGACAAATATTGAAATATGGAACATCAGTAACAATGATTCCTGACCTGGACACCTGTAATCAGTAGACAAGCACTATAATCAATGACGTGCTTTAATCATGCCTACACCTTTTGACTTTGCATATCACTTGTAGAATATGCTACACGCTAGAATCAGTTTCTCAACTGAAGCACACATTAACACAGTTTAAGAGCTACAAAAGAAGAAGAGGACGACAGTGGAGAGGAAGAAGAAGAGACAATAGAGTGGTAAGGAGTATGTGAACGGAAGTCATGAAAGTGGACCAAGAGAAGTTTTTATGAGATGAGTTGACGGGAGCCGGGCACGCCACGCAACGCAAATTCATCGGCATATGACACTAAAGCCACTGCACAGGAAGCTAAAAGCCTCGACACATGACGCTAAAGCCACGACACATGACGCTAAAGTTACGGCACAGGAAGCTAAAAGCCACGACACATGACTCTAAAGCCACGACACATGACTCTAAAGCCACGACACATGACGCTAAAGTCTCGGCACAGGAAGCTAAAAGACTTTGTACGTGATGCTAAAGCTAGAACACATAACGCTAAAGTCACGGCACATGATGCTAAAGTCACTACACATGACGCTAAAGTCTCGGCACAGGAAGCTAAAAGACTTTGTACGTGATGCTAAAGCTAGAACACATAACGCTAAAGTCACGGCACATGATGCTAAAGTCACGGCACATGATGCTAAAGTCATGGCTCATGACGCTAAAGCCACGGCACAGGACGCTAAAAGCCTCAAAACATGATGCTATAGCTACGACACATAACGCTAAAGTTACGGCACATGATGATAAGTCACGGCACATGATGCTAAAGTCACGGCACATGACGCTAGAAGCTTCGGTACGTGACGCTAAAAGTCACGGCACATGACGCAAAAGTCACGGAATCTAACGCTAAAGCCACGGCACATGACGCTAAAGTCACAACATTGTCATAAATAGAAAGTAGAAAAATATAAAACGAATGACAGAATAAATACAACTATGCCTTTGCGTTGCTGAAGTCATCTGAACTTAAGAGAGTACGAGACGATCACAATTTGAAAACCCCTAATATCAGAGATATCTTCCAGCCTTTGAACAAGCCGAGGCAGTCAAGAATCAAACAAAACCAAGGAGCTTCTGCATTCCGGCTCGCTTAGGAGGCCCTAAACAAATACCAGGATGAAATAAATGGACACTTTCAATCCGGCTTCTTCCGGTGACTCTCACCAGCCACACACACACACACACACACACTCGGACTAAAGTGGGTCGGGCAGACAGTGAATGTTCACACCGCCACAGCTTTGAAGTTTCAAAAAACGATCAGTTTATTAAAATTTGATGGCCTCCACTGAAGACAGGAGCCCCATTGGAAAGGTCCCCACCGCCTCTTGTCTACTTAAGCGCGGTTCCATTTTGGTCGCGTCTCGGGAGTTAAGTGTCACTCTAGGACTTTCTGTTCCCTCGACGGCGGGTTCGTTTGATGTCCCTAACGAGTGGGAGAAGCCACAATAACTGGGGAATTTGGATGGGTGTGTGTATGTTTGTGTGTGTGTGTGTTCTGATTGAGTTAGCTTAAGACGGTTGCTTTTAGTCCCTGGTCAGTGGTTCTGGTTGAAAGAGTTGCGTCTTTGGATCAAGTTTATGGCAACCGTGGGGGCCTCATGGGTGCCCGTTGGTTGGGGAATGGATAAACGGGATGAAGAATGAGCTACGTTTAAATGTTTGAATAAATTGATTGATGATCGAGTGGGTAGAGAATAAATTGATTGATGATTGATTGGGTAGAGAATAAATTGATTGATGATTGAGTATAGAGATGGGAATAAATTGATTTATGGTTGAGTGGGTAGGGAATAAATTGATTTATGGTTGATTGGACAGATAGATATTGAAGATGGACATGGGGTGAGTTATCAAGGGGAGAGGTGTCCAACCGATGGTCAAGGTTTAACCTGGAGGAGTGTGGCAGCGCTCAATAGTAGCCTCCGTCAGTCATAGTTGACTCTAGTAGCCTCCGTCAGTCATAGTTGACTCTAGTAGCCTCCGTCAGTCATAGTTGACTCTAGTAGCCTCCGTCAGTCATAGTTGACTCTAGCAGCCTCCGTCAGTCATAGTTGACTCTAGTAGCCTCCGTCAGTCAAAGTTGATTATAGTAGCCTCCGTCAGTCAAAGTTGATTATAGTAGCCTCCGTCAGTCATAGTTGACTCTAGTAGCCTCCGTCAGTCATAGTTGACTCTAGTAGCCTCCGTCAGTCATAGTTGACTCTAGTAGCCTCCGTCAGTCATAGTTGACTCTAGTAGCCTCCGTCAGTCATAGTTGATTATAGTAGCCTCCGTCAGTCATAGTTGACTCTAGTAGCCTCCGTCAGTCAAAGTTGATTATAGTAGCCTCCGTCAGTCATAGTTGACTATAGAAGCCTCCGTCAGTCATAGTTGACTATAGAAGCCTCCGTCAGTCATAGTTGACTATAGAAGCCTCCGTCAGTCATAGTTGACTATAGAAGCCTCCGTCAGTCATAGTTGACTATAGAAGCCTCCGTCAGTCATAGTTGACTATAGAAGCCTCCGTCAGTCATAGTTGACTATAGAAGCCTCCGTCAGTCATAGTTGACTATAGAAGCCTCCGTCAGTCATAGTTGACTATAGTAGCCTCCGTCAGTCAAAGTTGACTATAGAAGCCTCCGTCAGTCATAGTTGACTATAGTAGCCTCCGTCAGTCAAAGTTGACTATAGTAGCCTCCGTCAGTCATAGTTGACTATAGAAGCCTCCGTAAGTCATAGTTGACTATAGTAGCCTCCGTCAGTCAAAGTTGACTATAGAAGCCTCCGTCAGTCATAGTTGACTATAGTAGCCTCCGTCAGTCATAGTTGACTATAGTAGCCTCCGTCAGTCAAAGTTGACTATAGAAGCCTCCGTCAGTCATAGTTGACTATAGAAGCCTCCTGTCTTGTCTTGTCCAATCATATCCTATTATCCTGTCCTATCCCATCCCATCCTACTCTACCCTATCCTATCATATCTCATCTTATCCCACCTTATCCTATCTCGTCCTATCCCATCCTATCCTATCCTATTCTATTCTATCCTATCATATCTCATCTTATCCTATCCTATCCTATCCTATCCTATTCTATTCTACCCTATCCTATCCTACCCTGCTCTGCCCTATCCCTATCCATTAAATCAGTTTCGCTTCACTTGAGAATCCCCCATATCCGCTCCACCTAATGTCACTGCATCTCCCAAATCGCATTGACGTCGTTGGTAAATTCTGTTGACAAGGTCGACATCAGTGTATGCCCTATGAGGACACAAGGGCGACGATTCTAAACGACCATCATCGAAAAGAGAGTCCACGGTAATTTCCTTTCTCCCGTGTCCTCGGGAAATAAAACAAATTGAAGACAAAAGACCCTTCTCGGCGTTCTAGCTAGTCTCAACAACAGGGAAACGTGCAGCTATTCTGTCTTGTTGGTTATGTCTTTAGCAAGGTTGAACTCCGTGCAAGCCATCTTCGGTTGCATAGATGACAATTTCAGGCAATATCTTTGAAAAATGTCGCTTCGCTACTTTAGTTCTTTCTACTACATCGAGAAAATGCCAGCGACTGTTGCCGTCAGATACTTAGAGTTTTGTTTTTTCTTCTTCTCTTGATCTAGAGACATATTTTCTAAGTGATGGAGTTCATCTATTTTACCTTGAGTCAAGCTCCAAGCCAAGCTCTGATTCAAACTCCGAGCCAAGCTCCTAGTTAAGCTCCAAGCCAAGCTCCGAGCCAAGCTCCTAGTTAAGCTCCGAGCCCAGCAACTAGACAAGTTCCGAGCCAAGCTCCTAGTTAAGCTCCGAGCCAAGCTCCGAGCCCAGCTACTTAGTCAAGCTCAGACAACCAGTCAATCTACGAGATCAAGATATGAGGTTCTATTGGTTTGCCCATCTGATACCCACTTTCTAGTCATCTACACATTTCCACCTAACTCAATCGATTCCTATTGCCGATCACACTGGCGACATGGCCCTTGTCACACACCGGCCTCTAATGGCAACTACTTGCTGTTGTCCGCCTGTATTTTTACAAAGAAATTTGGTCAGAGTAAAACGCTTTGATGTTGACACGTTAGGTGGGGAATCCGGAAATGTTGGGGCTTTCCCAAAAGTGTGGTCGATGTAACCTAGAAACCACAGAGTTGATAATATGTGGTGCTAGCTTACGTTCACCCGGTGATTAAAGGAACACATTTCTTCGTCATCCGCCCTTAAACAGATGGTAAGTGGGTGTGTGAGCGTTGTGTTGAGGTTTGCAGTAAAGCTGATATTTGCGCCTTTCGGCCCAGTAGATCCGAGTTCAGAATCGTGTAATGAAAGGTTGTAGTGAAGTAGCAATAGTAGTATTTGTTGTTGTAATAGTTATTGTAGCAATAGTAGTTATAGCTACAGAGGTAGTGAAAACAGTAGAGGAGTAGTTGTAGCAGTGGTAGCTGTAGCTACAGAAATAGTGAGAGCAGTAGTGGTAGTAGATGTAGCAGTGGTAGCTGTAGCTACAGAAGTAGTGAGAGCAATAGTGGTAGTAGATGTAGCAGTGGTAGCTGTAGCTACAGAAGTAGTGAGAGCAGTAGTGGTAGTAGATGTAGCAGTGGTAGCTGTAGCTACAGAAGTAGTGAGAGCAATAGTGGTAGTAGATGTAGCAGTGGTAGCTGTAGCTACAGAAGTAGTGAAAACAGTAGTGGTAGTGGTTGTTGTAGCAGTGGTAGCTGTAGTTGTGGTACGTACATGATGTGATAGGTGCAGAAACTAAATACTCCTCAAGTACAAAGACATGCTGTAACTTATCATCGACCACACACCTTCCACGTATCTTGGCTTGTGCGATGCTTGGACTCAACATTACATTACCTAATGTGTGCTACAATGTGTACATATTTCTCAGATGTTCTAATTTTGATGCATATTGATGGCACGGTTTGGCATGTCTCATCGAATGTTTAATATTTAGTTCACACCTGAAATGTTTCTCTGACCAACTCCTCTACTCGCCAGGGCCGTCGGTAGTCCCCTCGTCATGGACTCAAACAGTATCTGTAAAAAAACGAAACGACTCGCTGGCATCCAGAAAACGATCTGCAAGCGAGAGCCTGAAATTGTGGCAGAAGTGGCAAAAGGCGCCAAGATTGCATTGATGGAATGCAAGTACCAGTTTCGTATCAGGCGATGGAATTGCACGACAGCGAAGAGATCCATCTCTAGGATTCTGAGAAACAGTGAGTAGAAGAATTTGAACTTGTTTTGTGTGAAACGTATCCCATTATATTATGTTACGATGATCACAGCACTTCGGACACACCCATAGGTGCTCCGGTCCTGTTTATGTTACGATGATCACAACACTTCGGACACACCCATAGGTGCTCCGGTCCTGTTTATGTTACGATGATCACAGCACTTCGGACACACCCATAGGTGCTCCGGTCCTGTTTATGTTACGATGATCACAGCACTTCGGACACACCCATAGGTGCTCCGGTCCTGTTTATGTTACGATGATCACAGCACTTCGGACACACACATAGGTGCTACGGTCATGTTTATGTTACATGTTTCGATATTCCGATTGCTTACGATGAATGATGATATCGTATGCCGGGAACAGATGGCGGTGTTCACTTTCTGTGCGGTTTCACCTTATCTCTTTTGGCGTGTGCTAAGATTGCTACGATGGGGACTACAGCTTCCTTTCTTTGTTTGGGAGATGAGATAGTAATTCGGATGATTCCACTGGCACTGGCGGTTGAGCAATTATGGATTTTAATTCGTTTGCAGTGATACCAGGGCCTTCCATAACCATAACCATAACCATAACTATAACAATAATGTTGCGATGATAACAGCACTCCGGGCACATCCATAAGTGCCAGAGCTCAAAATGTCCATCAGCACACAGCGACTAGTTGTGCCAGTTCGGTGTTGGTTGATAAATCCTCTCATTCGTCCAGAACATCGCTCTGTTCTGGCAACACCGGTCTACACTCCCAGCTCACACACTCTAGATAACCATGTATTTGTACTTCTGTCTAAGTACTTTGTTCTGTCCATCTCTCATAGATTGTTAATGATATCTCTCTTCACTCCCAGCTCACACAGTCTAGATAACCATGTATTTGTACTTCTGTCTAAGTACTTTGTTCTGTCCATCTCTCATAGATTGTTAATGATATCTCTCTTCACTCCCAGCTCACACAGTCTAGATAACCATGTATTTGTACTTCTATCAAAGTACTTTGTTCTGTCCATCTCTCGTAGATTGTTAATGATATCTCTCTTCACTCCCAGTTCACACAGTCTAGATAACCATGTATTTGTACTTCTATCAAAGTACTTTGTTTTGTCCATCTCTCGTAGATTGTTAATGATATCTCTCTTCACTCCCAGCTCACACAGTCTAGATAACCATGTATTTGTACTTCTATCAAAGTACTTTGTTTTGTCCATCTCTCGTAGATTGTTAATGATATCTCTCTTCACTCCCAGTTCACACAGTCTAGGTCTAGATAACCATGTATTTGTACTTCTATCAAAGTACTTTGTTCTACCCATCTCTCGTAGATTGTTAATGATATCTCTCTTCACTCCCAGTTCACACACTCTAGATAGTCTTGTATTTGTACTTCTGTCTAAGTACTTTGTTCTGTCCATCTCTCATAGATTGTTAATGATATCTCTCTTCACTCTCAGTTCACACACTCTAGATAGTCTTGTATTTGTACTTCTGTCTAAGTCTTGTACATTTCTGTCTGTTATTGAGGTGTCATATTTATTGAGGTGTCATATTTATTGAGGTGTCATATTTATTGAGGTGTCATATTTATTGAGGTGTCATATTTATTGAGGTGTCATATTTATTGATGTGTCATATTTATTGAGGTGTCATATTTATTGAGGTGTCATATTTATTGAGGTGTCATATTTATTGAGGTGTCATATTTATTGAGGTGTCATATTTTTTAGGTGTCCTATTTGTTGAGGTGTCATATTTTTTAAGGTGTCATATTTATTAAGGTGTCATATTTATTGATGCGTCATATTCATTGAGGTGTCATATTTGTTGAGGTGTCATATTTATTGATGTGTCATATTCATTGGGGTGTCATATTTATTGAGGTGTCATGTTTGTTGATGTTTGCATTTTTTTTAAAATAATTGGTGGGGCAGGGGAAGGGGGGGGGGGGGAGGTAGGCAGTGAGACGCGTGACGTAACACATCTTGTTCAAACCACACCCCTCTATAGTACTATGGCTGGCTGACAGAGAGGGAAATCCCAGAAAACCACCACAATTGTGACGTACTGCGAGGAGCAAGGCTGACATTCTACCCACCACCTCCCCTACTTGCAAAGCTGAGAACGTCACAAAATTGACGTCATTCCCTTCTGAACGCTGGTCTTACTTTTATGGATGGCTGTGGTCTAACGGATCCATGCTGGAGTGAGAGGAATGTTGCGTCATCTGTCTCAATTCTGGAGTCAGCCTGCGGGTTTGTATGAGTCCAGATTTTTTTATTTTTTATTAAGGACAAGGAACAAATCATGAGCTAATTCCCATTCAAACTTTCTCCCATCTCCCTCGCGTCTCCCTTCCAACTCTCTCCCATCTCCCTCATAAAACTCCCTAGCATCTCCCCTTACAACTCTCTCCCATCTCCCTCATAAAACTCTTTAGCATCTCCCCTTCCAACTCTCTTCCATCTCCCTCATAAAACTCCCTAGCATCTCCCCTTCCAACTCTCTCCCATCTCCCTCTAACTCACTCCTAGAAATCATATTTGGTGAAGGTGATCATCATTCCTCTCTCCCTCGGCATTTGTCGCTCAGTGTCCACGCTTCACTCATACAGCGTCCATGGAGGGTCCACGCTTCACTCATACAGCGTCCATGGAGGGTCCACGCTTCGCTCATACAGCGTCCATGGAGGGTCCACGCTTCACTCATACAGCGTCCATGTAGGGTCCACGCTTCGCTCATACAGCGTCCATGGAGGGTCCACGCTTCACTCATACAGCGTCCATGTAGGGTCCACGCTTCACTCATACAGCGTCCATGTAGGGTCCACGCTTCACTCATACAGCGTCCATAGAGGGTCCACGCTTCACTCATACAGCGTCCATGTAGGGTCCACGCTTCGCTTATACAGCATCCATGTAGGGTCCACGCTTCACTCATACAGCGTCCATGGAGGGTCCACGCTTCACTCATACAGCGTCCATGGAGGGTCCACGCTTCGCTTATACAGCGTCCATGTAGGGTCCACGCTTCACTCATACAGCGTCCATGTAGGGTCCACGCTTCGCTCATACAGCGTCCATGGAGGGTCCACGCTTCACACATACAGCGTCCATGTAGGGTCCACGCTTCACTCATACAGCGTCCATGTAGTGTCCATGCAGTGTCCATGCAGTGTCCATGTAGGGTTCATATAGCGTCCATGCAGTGTCCATGCAGCGTTTATGCAGCGTCCATGCAGTGTCCATGGAGTGTCCATACAGCCTCTAGGGGAACAGATTCTGTTTTGCTCGACTTCCGCTTCTCTTTGTGAAGATCCTCGCCAACGAAGAGCCCGTGAGCCACGACCAACCGCACACAAAAACACGTAAAGTCACGCACATTACGAGATCTAGTCTGTTTACGAGAAATATGAACAAGAGCGTTCTCATATGGTGGTAGGCCAGAGCAGATGACTTCGATCTGACGTTGTCCTACATTAGGAAGCTCAAAGTAGATTTCATGAAAGGGGAGATAATAGTCCAGGCCAGGTTAGTGGCTGTGTTATGTCCCTTTGGCGCCGCGTTCCGAGCGGTGATTGACGTGGCTTGCACGCACCTGGGTTCTGCTATCAGCCAATCTACGGTGACCGGGCGGTCTTCTGTCTGGTCTAGGGTTACCCCTAACTCCGCTGTTATTCGGAATGGAAAAGTGTTAAAATGTTCACTGGCCGTCCAAGATTTCAGAGTGGTGGTTGTTGTTATTTTTGGAGGGGAGTTGGGTGGAGGGTGAAATGGGGGAGGGGAGGTAGCTAGCGCGGGGATGGTTGGTCACGTCGTGACGTCTCAACGATCTGGTCTCTTCCACTGGACGGCAGCTTCCAACAATCAGCTTTTGTCTCTCTCTGGCAGATGTAATCAGCATTCTTGCTCCGTCAACTTTTTCAGTGCCGTTAGTGCCTCAGAGAGTAATTTTACAATAACAACAATCATAATTATAACAAGAACAATACAATGATAATATTAACAACAATAACAGCAATAATAATAATAATAACAGCAAGAACAATAAGAACAGTAACAGCTAGAATAACAATAACAACAGTAACAGCAACAACAGCAAGAATCACTATAACAACAGTAACAGCAACAACAGCAAGAATCACTATAACAACAGCAACAGCAACAACAGCAAGAATCACAATAACAACAGTAACAACAACAACAGCAAGAATCACAACACAATAACAACAGTAACAGCAACAACAGCAAGAACAATAACAACAGTAACAGCAACAACAGCAAAAATAATAACAACAGTAACAGCAACAACAGCAAGAACAATAACAACAGTAACAGCAACAACAGCAAGAATCACAACAACAATAGCAACAGTAACAGCAACAACAGCAAGAACAATAACAACAGTAACAACAACAACAGCAAGAACAATAACAACAGTAACAGCAACAACAGCAAGAATTACAACAACAAGAACAATAACAGTAACAGCAACAACAGCAAGAACAATAACAACAGTAACAGCAACAACAGCAAGAATCACAACAACAACATGAACAATAACAACAGTAACAGCAACAACAGCAAGAATCACAACAACAAGAACAATAACAACAGTAACAGCAACAACAGCAAGAACAATAACAACAGTAACAGCAACAACAGCAAGAACAATAACAACAGTAACAGCAACAACAGCAAGAACAATAACAACAGTAACAGCAATAACAACAAGAACAATAACAACAGTAACAGCAACAACAGCAAGAATCACAATAACAACATTAAGAGCAACAACAGCAATGCAACAATAATAATAACAACAGTAACAGCAACAACAGCAAGAACAATAACAACAGTAACAGCAACAAGAACAACAAGAACAATAACAACAGTAACAACAATGTACCAATAATGACAACAGCAGCAATACAACAACAATAATAACAACAGTAACAACAATGTACCAATAATGACAACAGCAGCAATGCAACAATAATAATAACAACAGTAACAACAATATACCAATAATGACAACAGCGGCAATGCAACAATAATAATAACAACAGTAACAACAATATACCAATAATGACAACAGCAGCAATGCAACAATAATAATAACAACAGTAACAACAATATACCAATAATGACAACAGCAGCAATACAACAATAATAATAACAACAGTAACAACAATATACCAATAATGACAACAGCAGCAATACAACAATAATAATAACAATAGTAACAACAATATACCAATAATGACAACAGCAGCAATGCAACAATAATAATAACAACAGTAACAATAATATACCAATAATGACAACAGCAGCAATGCAACAATAATAATAACAACAGTACAACAAGATACCAATAATGACAACAGCAGCAATACAACAATAATAATAACAACAGTAACAACAATATACCAATAATGACAACAGCAGCAATACAACAATAATAATAACAATAGTAACAACAATATACCAATAATGACAACAGCAGCAATGCAACAATAATAATAACAACAGTAACAATAATATACCAATAATGACAACAGCAGCAATGCAACAATAATAATAACAACAGTACAACAAGATACCAATAATGACAACAGCAGCAATACAACAATAACAAAACAGCAATAGCAATACAACAAAAGTTATAACAACAATAATACTAACAACCAGGAGTTGCAACGAGCAGTTGTCGCCTATTCCAGCCAGCATTATCACGGTCGACCACGTCTTGCCCCCTCCATTACGATAATTATCCTACACCATTACGTTACGCACTTTCATTAATGGCTGCTTGCGTAGAATAAAGGGATGGAAATGGCAGGACAAAGCCACTAACGTGGAATTATGGAAATGTACCAGTCAAATACCAGTGGATAAAGAGATACAGCGAAGACGATGGCGATGGATAGGACACACACTGCGGAAGCCAACTGAGAGTATTACACAACAGGCCCTTTTTTGGAATCCCCAGGGGAAAAGACAAAGAGGAAGACCAAGGAATTCTTGGAGAAGACAGATCGAAGCAGAGATGAAGATGATGGGGAAGACATGGAATGATCTTAAAAGAATTGCAAAAAACAGAAGGACTTGGAAAGTGTTTGTTGAAGACCTATGCTCCACTGGGAGCTGAAAGTGTTTGTTGAAGACCTATGCTCCACTGGGAGCTGAAAGTGTTTGTTGAAGACCTATGCTCCACTGGGAGCTGAAAGTGTTTGTTGAAGACCTATGCTCCACTGGGAGCTGAAAGTGTTTGTTGAAGACCTATGCTCCACTGGGAGCTGAAAGTGTTTGTTGAAGACCTATGCTCCACTGGGAGCTGAAAGTGTTTGTTGAAGACCTATGCTCCACTGGGAGCTAAAAGGTAGAGGTAGGTATTACGTTACGTTAATAACACCAGAGCTAAAACTCATCATCATTGATTGCCGTCTCCGCAACGAAGGTTGGCTACCATGGATCGCCATTCCACTCTATTTCTTGCTTTGATGGTGCAGGCTGTCATAGATTGACTTGTCCATCTTTTGATGTTACTCGTCCATGTTAGTCTTGGTCTGCCTCTTTTACCTTGTATTTTTCCTTTCAATATTACTTTTAGTAGGCTGTTGTGTCTTTTAACATGGCCCAAAAATTTCATTTGTCTTGTCTTAATTGTATTTAGTAGTTCTCTTTTTATTTTCAGTTGTTTTAAAACTTCATCGTTTGTTTTCTTTTCTTTCCATCCAATAAAACTAAGAATAGCAAAATGTTACATCTGAATATTCCTATATGGTGCAGACACATGGACATCAGACAAGAAAACAGAACAGAAATACGAAGCCTTTGAAATGTGGATTTATAGAAGAATAGGTAGAATTGGATGGAAAGAAAAAAAAACGATGAAGTTTTAAAACAACTAAAAATGAAAAGAGAACTACTAAACGCATTTAAAACAAGACAAATGCAATTTTTGGAGTATGTTAAAAGACACAACAGCCTAATAAAAGTAATATTGAAAGGGAAAATACAAGGTAAAAGAGGCAGAGGCAGACGCAGACTAACAAGAACGAGTAACATCAAAAGATGGACAAGTCAATCTATGACAATCTGCACCATCAAAGCAAGAAACAGAGCGGAATGGCGATCCATGGTGGCCAACCTTCGATGCGGATAAGGCACATAATGATGTTGATGATTACGCTACATATGTAGGCCAGTAAGTAAAAGTCAAGAGCCGCCGTCACGCCAAGTGGCGTATAGGGAATGTGGTGTTAGTGACCCGTCACACCAAGTGGCGTATATGGAATATGGTGTTAGTGACAATACATTTTACAGACCTTCAGCACATGGTTTTCAGGGTAATGTGGTCGGTATTACGCCCGCGCCGCTTTACTTCCCCCCCCCCCCCCAAAAAAAAAAAAAAAAATCCGGTACCCATTTAAAGCCGGGTGAAACCGGAAGCCGTCGGTTGGGATCGAACCCCACCCCTTGTCCTTTGTAGTCCAGTTCAATAACCACTGAGCTATCGCGGCTCCCTATGTAGCCCAGTGCATCCGACTTTAACCGGCTTTGTCTGGTCCTATCTTAGTTAATCCCTCGAGGGTCCCGATACCTGGGGCAGCCCCCTATGAGAATGTTGGACACACAGGCTCCTCTACTGCGCGATGGTCGGTAGAATGTTGGACACACGGGCTCCTCCACTGCGCGATGGTCGGTAGAATGTTGGACACACAGGCTCCTCCACTGCGCGATGGTCGGTAGAATGTTGGACACACAGGCTCCTCCACCGCGCGATGGTCGGTAGAATGTTGGACACACAGGCTCCTCCACTGTGTGATGGTCGGTAGAATGTTGGACACACAGGCTCCTCCACTGTGTGATGGTCGGTAGAATGTTGGACACACAGGCTCCTCCACTGTGTGATGGTCGGTAGAATGTTGGACACACAGGCTCCTCCACTGCGCGATGGTCGGTAGAATGTTGGACACACAGGCTCCTCCACTGTGTGATGGTCGGTAGAATGTTGGACACACAGGCTCCTCCACTGTGTGATGGTCGGTAGAATGTTGGACACACAGGCTCCTCCACTGCGCGATGGTCGGTAGAATGTTGGACACACAGGCTCCTCCACTGTGTGATGGTCGGTAGAATGTTGGACACACAGGCTCCTCCACTGTGTGATGGTCGGTAGAATGTTGGACACACAGGCTCCTCCACTGTGTGATGGTCGGTAGAATGTTGGACACATAGGCTCCTCCACTGCGCGATGGTCGGTAGAATGTTGGACACACAGGCTCCTCCACTGCGCGATGGTCGGTAGAATGTTGGACACACAGGCTCCTCCACCGCGCGATGGTCGGTAGAATGTTGGACACACAGGCTCCTCCACCGCGCGATGGTAGGTAGAATGTTGGACACACAGGCTCCTCCACCGCGCGATGGTCGGTAGAATGTTGGACACACAGGCTCCTCCACTGCGCGATGGTCGGTAGAATGTTGGACACACAGGCTCCTCCACTGCGCGATGGTCAGTAAACTTGGGAGGAGCAATTGTGTAGACTGCTACTACTTATGGGATTTGAATATGTGGAGATTCACTTTATAAAGATCTTATCATTAACTCCTGGCACTTCCTTCGCGTCACGCTGCGCTCATCTTGTCATCTAAGCTCATCTTGTCATCTAAGCTCATCTTGTCATCTAAGCTCATCTTGCCATCTAAGCTCATCTTAGAAATCTATAAACAGAACTCACACGTCCTATCTTGTCATCTAAGTGCCCTCCATTAGTGTTGACTGTGTCAATAGACCTGTAATATTTCACTACTCTCAGTTGCCTCTCATCTTCCTCTATTTTAATATGCCGCAATTTCTCTTTGTCTGTTTTAATGTCGTCATTTCTCTTCGCGTATTTAAAAATATGTCGCATTTCTCTATGCGTATTATATGTCGCAATTTATCTTTGTCTATTTTAATGTCGCATTTCTCTATGCGTATTATATGTCGCATTTCTCTTCGTGTATTTTAATGTATGGACATTTCTCTTCGTGTATTTTAATGTATGGACATTTCTCTTCATTTCTCTGTTACAATAACCGAGATCAGCCATATATTATTCCTGCAGAATTTTGTTTGAAATGAGCGCATTTCCGCCAAGGATGTTTGCGAGATTTTCTATGATTCGCTGCCATATGTCGCTATTGGACGATACCTGTCCTCTCTTGTTTTCTATGATTCGCTGCCATATGTCGCTATTGGACGATACATGTCCTCTGTTGTTTTGCTGCCTTGTTGGTATATGGAGCAGTGTGCTATTTAAGGTATTTAATTGTTGAGTTGCAAGTCTTCTTGTGATCTCTTTCTACCATTCTCTGATGTTGGTTTGTAGAACATCAGCTACGTTATAGTGTTGCATGGAATGAGAAACATCATCATCATCATCATCATCATCATGTGCCGTACCGGTTGGCGTAGGCGATCATGTCCCTCCACAATCTTCTATCTACAGTGCATCGTATCAGGTCTGTTGTTGACTGTTTTCCATGCCATGACACCAAGCTATCCAGTATTTTCTCTCTTTGTCGTCCGCGATCTCTCTTTCCTTTTATTTGGCCAGTTGTAACCAAGTATTCCAACTTTCCTCTTCTCATGATGTGCCCCAAAAATGTTGATTGCTTCTTTCTGATGTTTTTTAAGAGCTCCCTTTTTGTGTTGGCCTCTTTGAGAACTTTCTCATTGGTCTTTTTATCTGTCCTGGGAACTTTCAACATTCTTCTGAGAAATCCCATCTCTGTGGCCTCTAACCGTCTTTTCATTTGTTTGTCTATTGTCCATGATTCGCTTCCATAGGTCAGAATTGGTTCTACATAGCATCGATGAATTCTCTTTCTCATTTTTATTGACATAGATTTGTTGCATAAGATATTTTTCGTTTTCTGAAATGCTATTTAGGCCTGAGCTATTCTGCTTTTTATTTCTGTGTTGCATCTTCCATCTGATGTTATCACTGTGCCCAAGTATTTGAAACGTTGCACTTGTTTCAGATTTGTCTTGTTTATTTTTATGCTGCATGATGGTGATGATTGTTTCTTCGATATAACCATTACTTCTGTTTTCTTACTATTCAGACTGAGACCTTTCTTGTTGCTTTCTTCCACTATTATGTCTATCATTTCTTGTAGTTCGTTCTCTGTCTCTGCTATTAAGACTGTGTCATCCGCATATCGTAATTATTTATATTGTGACCGTTGACTTCAATTCCTTTTTTGTCTACTATTGATCTCATAATATGTTCGCTGTAAAGTGAAAACAAATCCGGCGACAGAACACAGCCTTGTCTGACTCCTTGTTTTATAAATTGAAATTGTCCTGTTTGGTTGTTAATTCGTATAGCTGCTGTTTGTTGCCAGTACATGTTTTTTATGATTCGCAGATCCTTGACATCAATGTTTAATTTCTCCAGCATATTGATTATTTCCACATGCTTTACTTTGTCAAATGCTTTTGTGTAGTCTATAAAGCACATATATAGATCTTTCTTTACCTCTATAGATCTTTCTATCAATGTTCTTAAGATGTACGAGTATATTGCATTATTGGTGCCCTTTCCTTCTACAAATACACAATGTTCCTCACTTATTTATGGTTTTATTTTGTTCCTTACACGTCTCATGATGATTCTTATTAATATTTTAGTCATATGGCTCATGAGACTAATAGTGCGATGGTCTTCACAATCAGTGGCGCCTGTCTTCTTCGGTATGGCTACAAAGATAGATTTTAGTAGATCTTCGGGTATGTGTCCTATGTTATATATGTCATTGAGTAGTTTTGTTATGACTTGTACTCCCAGCTCTCCTAATGCATTTATCTCTTCGATTGTTATATTGTCAGGACCTGGAGCTTTGCCTCTTTTCATGTGTTGAATTGTGTCCTCCACTTCACTCTGCATTATTGGTGGTCCTGTGTCGTCATTTGAATTGTTTAATTCTGGTCTTTCATCATCATAGAGTTAACTGATATAGTCTATCCATCTTTCCATTGTCTTCTCCTGTCCCATTATTATATTTCCTTCCTTTGATTTCACGCATCCTGAAACTTTGACTTTTTTCTTCCTGTTAATTCATTTAACTGATTGTGCATAAATTTTGGGTCTTTCTTTTGTTGTTTTACCATTTCTTCACATTTCTGTTTTAACCATCCTTCCTTTGCTTCTCTGCATTTGTTTTGGATCTCTTTGTGCAATATTTTGTATGCTCGTTCTTCTTTCTTATGTTTTCTTCTTTCGTCCATTAGTTCTAATATTTCTTCTGTCATCCATTTCTTTTTGTTGATTCTTTTAGTCACTGGTATTACTTCTGTTGATGTTTGTTGAATCGATTGTTTGAGCATTTCCCACTGCTCCAGGATGTCCTGTATTTTCTCAATAGCATTATATCTATTTTGTACTATCGTGCTGTACTTATCACTCATCTGTTTATCTACTCTTAGCATATCTAGTTCTAATTTTATATTTCTTGGTGATTTCTGTGCCTTCCGCAGGTTTATTCTTATCTTTCCAACTACTGGTACATGGTCACTATTGCATTCTGCTCCTGGCCTTGTTTTAACAGATGTTAGCCCATTCCTGAATCTTCTCTGTACCAGTATAAAATAAATTTGATTGTGTACTTTTTTGTCTGGGCTTTGCCATGTCCATAGTCACCTAGGGTGTTGTTTGAACCAGGTGTTACCTATAATCATTTCATGTGTCTTTGCCCAATCTATCAATCTATCCCCTCTATCATTCGTCTCTCCAAGGCCATGCCCCCCCCCCCCCAGTCACATTTTGCACTTTAGCTGTTCCTACCTTTGCATTGAGACCCCCTAATATAATAGTTATTTCTTGGGATTTACACTGTTTCATGGTCATCTCTAGCTCATCGTAAAAAGTGTCAATGTCTTCTTCTTCGCTATTACTTGTTGGTGCATAAACTTGAATTATGTTGATATCCATTGGTCTGCCACTCAATTTTACTAGCAGAATTCTGTCTGATACTGGCCAAAATCCTTTCACTGTTTTGCTTCTTTCTCTATCTAACATGATGCCTACTCCTCTTTCGTGTGTGGTTCCCCCAGAGTAAATTACATTTCCACTGTCGCGTTGTAATTATCCTGCCCCTGTCCATCTCATTTCACATAGTCCCAAGATGTTCAATTTCATTCTCTTCATTTCTTGACTGATGTTTTCTAGTTTTCCAACCTGGAATGCTGATCTAATGTTCCAAGTTCCTATTGCTAGTGTCTCTTTATTTTTGATCTTGCATACAGTTGCTTGATGACGTTCGGGTGTCACCTGTAGCACATGACGCTCCCTACCGGACGAGGTGGCTGTGGAGTCCCCATTAACGTCGTTAGCTGTAAATATAAAGTTGTGATTTGTCATGATTAGTCCAGGCAATTTAAGAAGGTAGTTTGCCATTCCTTTCCTTCTTGGCAGTGACTGTACTAGTCGGAGATCGCAGCCATTGTCTCTATACATGAGATCCTCTGCCTGCCATCGCGGTGTGGGGACCATAACCGGCACTATAATGTATAGAATGAGAAACATCAGCTACGTTATAATGTTGCATGGAATGAGAAACATCAGCAACGTTATAATGTTGCATAGAATGAGAAACATCAGCTACGTTATAATGTTGCATAGAATGAGAAACATCAGCTACGTTATAATGTTGCATAGAATGAGAAACATCAGCAACGTTATAATGTTGCATAGAATGAGAAACATCAGCTACGTTATAATGTTGCATGGAATGAGAAACATCAGCAACGTTATAATGTTGCATAGAATGAGAAACATCAGCTACGTTATAATGTTGCATAGAATGAGAAACATCATGATCAGCTACGTTATAATGTTGCATAGAATGAGAAACATCAGCTACGTTATAATGTTGCATAGAATGAGAAACATCAGCTACGTTATAATGTTGCATAGAATGAGAAACATCAGCAACGTTATAATGTTGCATAGAATGAGAAACATCAGCAACGTTATAATGTTGCATAGAATGAGAAACATCAGCAACGTTATAATGTTGCATAGAATGAGAAACATCAGCAACGTTATAATGTTGCATAGAATGAGAAACATCAGCAACGTTATAATGTTGCATAGAATGAGAAACATCAGCAACGTTATAATGTTGCATAGAATGAGAAACATCAGCTACGTTATAATGTTGCATAGAATGAGAAACATCAGCAACGTTATAATGTTGCATGGAATGAGAAACATCAGCAACGTTATAATGTTGCATGGAATGAGAAACATCAGCAACGTTATAATGTTGCATAGAATGAGAAACATCAGCTACGTTATAATGTTGCATAGAATGAGAAACATCAGCAACGTTATAATGTTGCATGGAATGAGAAACATCAGCTACGTTATAATGTTGCATAGAATGAGAAACATCAGCAACGTTATAATGTTGCATAGAATGAGAAACATCAGCAACGTTATAATGTTGCATAGAATGAGAAACATCAGCAACGTTATAATGTTGCATGGAATGAGAAACATCAGCAACGTTATAATGTTGCATAGAATGAGAAACATCAGCTACGTTATAATGTTGCATAGAATGAGAAACATCAGCAACGTTATAATGTTGCATAGAATGAGAAACATCAGCTACGTTATAATGTTGCATAGAATGAGAAACATCAGCTACGTTATAATGTTGCATAGAATGAGAAACATCAGCAACGTTATAATGTTGCATAGAATGAGAAACATCAGCAACGTTATAATGTTGCATAGAATGAGAAACATCAGCAACGTTATAATGTTGCATAGAATGAGGTCTGATCCATCCAGGGGAAATTGCCGTACGAATGGTATTCTAGCAGTCTGGTTTGATTTCCCGATTCGTTAGTTCATGAAAGGGGGCGAGAATACCCTGTCAGATAGCGGGAGGTAAATTCGTAGGCGTGAACTCTGACCCGGAATATTTGAATAGTCAGTGCAAGCCAGCCAGCGAGTGTGTCTGTACCCTCGCTGTGAGGCTCGAGAAGCTGGCACAAGATTGGTCTCTGCCGAGCGCTAACTCGTGCCGACGAGTCGTGGGCAGGGAAGGAGTGTCCTGATTGGGCGTCTTTGAGACCACGCCGTGATGTCACGGTGTACCATCAACGTGACAAGTGTCATCAGTGTCTTTTACTGTAGGTGGCATTTGTACTAAGATGACGTCATATCGTATGTTATTAATCCACAGCTGATTTTAGATTTACTAAGGCCCGCGGGGAGAAAGTAATATCAGTAATATCAGAGAACATAGTTGGCATAACTAGCATGACGATTATAGACGGCTGACGTCACTCTACAGATAACAGCCCCAAAGCTTGAAACGTCACACTAGTTGAAGGTGGATTTCCTCTCAGGCCTAAGTAAGTCTATAGCTGGCTGTGGTTAGATGGTATGTGTGCTGTGAGATAATGTCAAATTGTTGTTATGGAGGGACTGGTTCGTCTCGAGGGCAAGACGCCGGCCTCGAGACAGAGAGGTTGTGAGTTCAAATCCCGTCTGCCCCAGTTGGGATGTTTATTGATGATTTCTCTCTACGGTAACCACCACCTGGTCTCAGCGGCTTGAAACGTTAATTAATCATCGACGGGAAACAGAAGAGTGACTCCTCCGAAGACGGAGTTACCTGCATGTGGGGCGAGGGACCTCTGTGTACACGGTTGTAGGAGAAAAAACGTATAAACATGCACAATTCAGTTCCTAGTCTCTAGGGACTTCGCCAGAGCTGCCGCCGAATGTGGGACAAGAAAAACAAGAGATTGTTACTGATTAATGGAGGTGGGAGTGTCGACATGTCAGAGAAACAGAAGAGCTCCTAGCAAGGAAAGATTCGCTGACCGAACACGAGAAAGTTCAAGAAAATAAACCATCGAAAGATTAAATCAGATCTCCACTCCGGGGGGTGGGGGGAGAACGAGAAGATGAGGTCATGTCGTCACTGGAAATCGGGAGTTGCAAATGTGGTCAGTGGAAGCACACGTTACAACATCGGGCGCTTTCTATCACATCATTCTGGGAATTATGTTGCCAGATGGAACCACTTCTTTTACATTTACTACTCTGAGATGGAACCGCGTCTCATACATTTACTACTCTGAGATGGAACCACGTCTCATACATTTACTACTCTGAGATAGAACCACGTCTCATACATTTACTACTCTGAGATAGAACCGTGTCTCATACATTTACTACTCTGAGATGGAACCGCGCCTCATACATTTACTACTCTGAGATGGAACCGTGTCTCATACATTTACTACTCTGAGATGGAACCGTGTCTCATACATTTACTACTCTGAGATAGAACCGTGTCTCATACATTTACTACTCTGAGATAGAACCACGTCTCATACATTTACTACTCTGAGATAGAACCGTGTCTCATACATTTACTACTCTGAGATAGAACCGTGTCTCATACATTTACTACTCTGAGATGGAACCGCGCCTCATACATTTAATTCTGCAGTTACCCGAGTCGAGATTCCCAATGTCCTCAAGAAGTCCATGGGCCTGCCTAATGTGTAGACATCGGCGACATGAAGACGAGGCAATGTTCAAGTAGAGGACGATGACCTACATTACAGGCGCGTCTACGCAAGTGTTGCATCTTCAATTCTCTCATTCCGATCTACATCGACACATCCTTCTATTTCTGACTCTCCTGTTCTTCATCTACATCGACACATCCTTCTATCATCGACACATCCTTATATCATGGACACATCCTTCTATTTCTGACTCAACTGTTCTTCATCTACATCGACACATCCTTCTATTTCTGACTCTCCTGTTCTTCATCGACACATCCTTCTATTTCTGACTCAACTGTTCTTCATCTACATCGACACATCCTTCTATTTCTGACTCTCCTGTTCTTCATCGACACATCCTTCTATTTCTGACTCAACTGTTCTTCATCTACATCGACACATCCTTCTATTTCTGACTCTCCTGTTCTTCATCTACATCGACACAATCCTTCTATCATCGACACATCCTTCTATCATCGACACATCCTTCTATCATCGACACATCCTTCTATCATCGACCATCCTTCTATTTCTGACTCTCCTGTTCTTCATCGACATCGACACATCCTTCTATCATCGACACATCCTTCTATCATCGACACAGCTCTTCCCAACATGATTAGCTTGTTCTGGGTTGAGTGTTTACAAAATTTATTGATTATTTTTGTTTTCTTGTGTTGATTGTTGTATTGAATGTTGTATTTGTTGTTTTGATTGTTGTATTTATTGTGTTGATTGTTGTATTTGTTGTGTTGATTGTTGTATTTGTTGTGTTCATTGTTGTATTTGTTGTGTTGATTGTTGTATTTGTTGTTTTGATTGTTGTATTTGTTGTGTTGATTGCTGTATTTGTTGTGTTGATTGTTGTATTTGTTGTGTTGATTGTTGTATTTGTTGTGTTGATTGTTGTATTTGTTGTGTTGATTGTTGTATTTGTTGTGTTGATTGTTGTGTTGATTGTTGTGTTGATTGTTGTATTTGTTGTGCTGATTGTTGTATTTGTTGTGTTGATTGTTGTATTTGTTGTGCTGATTGTTGTGTTGATTGTTGTGTTGATTGTTGTATTGATTGTTGTGTTGATTGTTGTGTTGATTGTTGTATTGATTTTTGTGTTGATTGTTGTATTGATTGTTGTGTTGATTGTTGTGTTGATTGTTGTATTGATTGTTGTGATGATTGTTATGTTGATTGTTGTGTTGATTGTTGTGTTGATTGTTATATTTGTTGTGTTGATTGTTGTGTTGATTGTTGTGTTGATTGTTGTATTTGTTGTGTTGATTGTTGTGTAGATTGTCGTATTGATTGTTGTGTTGATTGTTGTATTGATTGTTGTGTTGATTGTTGTATTTGCTGTGTTGATTGTTGTGTTGATTGTCGTATTGATTGTAGTGTTGATTGTTATATTTGTTGTGTCGATTGTTGTGTTGATTGTTGTATTTGTTATGTTGATTGTTGTATTTGTTGTGTTAATTGTAGTGTAGATTGTTGTATTTGTTGTGTTGTTTTTGTTGTGTTGTAGTTATGTTGATTGTTGTGTTGATTGTTGTATTTGTTGTGTTGATTGTTGTATTTGTTATGTTGATTGTTATATTTGTTATGTTGAATATTGTATTTGTTGTGTTGTAGTTGTTATGTTGATTGTTGTGTTGATTGTTGTATTTGTTGTGTTGATTGTTGTATTTGTTGTGTTGTAGTTGTTATGTTGATTGTTGTATTTGTTGTGTTGATTGTTGTATTTGTTGTGTTGATTGTTATATTTGTTATGTTGATTGTTGTATTTGTTGTGTTAATTATTGTGTTGATTGTTATATTTGTTATGTTGATTGTTGTATTTGTTGTGTTGATTGTTGTGTTGATTGTTGTATTTGTTGTGTTGTATTTGTTGTGTTGTAATTGTTATGTTGATTGTTGTGTTTTATTTGGTGTGTTAATTGTTGTGTTGATTGTTGTATTTCTTGTGTTAATTGTTGTGTTGATTGTTGTGTTGATTGTTATATTTGTTGTGTTGATTGTTGTGTTGATTGTTGTATTTGTTGCATTGATTGTTGTATTTGTTGTATTGATTGTTGTATTTGTTGTGTTGATTGTTGTGTTGACTGTTGTGTTTGATGTATTGATTGTTGTATTTGTTGTGTTGATTGTTGTATTTGTTGTATTGATTGTTGTATTGATGGTTGTATTTATTGTGTTGATTGTTGTGTTAATTGTTGTATTTGTTGTGTTGATTGTTGTGTTGATTGTTGTATTTGTTGTGTTGATTGTTGTGTTGATTGTTATATTTGTTGTATTGATTGTTGTATTTGTTGTGTTCAAATACAATCTTCATCCCAACTTTGTGCTACCAGTGCCAGACCTGGTCCCTAGATATTCTTTCCTTCCTCATCTGCCTTTCAGCGTCGAAGGGGAGATATAATTTGCGGTCTTTTACTCTTCTGTTTGCCTCTGCTGCTGTTATGTTTCCTAGTGCTTCTAATATTCCATCGACCCGTCTTTTTCGTGGTGGACCCTTGGGTCTGGTGTTCTCACAACGTTTGTTGAAGGCTCGTTGTGTTGTGTTTTGATTTTTTTGCCTTATCACGTGACCAAACCATTTTATCTGTTGTTTCTTTATATATTCTATGACGGAGGCTATTCCTAGCTTTTTTCTCAGTTCTTCATTTCTGATCTTATCTCTCAGACTGTTTCCTGTCATTCGTCTGACACATTTCACCTCAGTAAGTAAAGAAGTAAAGTACCCCTGTCACCCCAAGTGGCGTATAGGGAAATATGGTGTTAGTGACCCTATATTTTACAGACCTTCAGCACATTATTTTTGGGGTAATGTGGTCAGTATTACGCCCGTGCTGCTTTACTTTCCCAGAAAAAATCCGGTACCCATTTAAGGCTGGGTGAACCTGGAAGCCGTCGGTTGGGATCGAACCCTACCCCTTGTCCGTGGTAGTCTAGTTCACTAACCACTGAGCTATCGCGGCTCCCTATTTTATCTCAGTAGAGGTTATTTTCTTATTGTTCTTGCATCTAGGGTCCAGGTCTGGCATTGATAGCTCAACGTTGGGATGAAGATTGTATTGTAGAGTGTCCGTTTTGCTTTCAGAGTTATTTCCTTGTTGGACAATAGGACCCTAGATGCAAGAACAATAAGAAATATAACCTCTACTGAGGTGAGATGTGTCAGACGAATCACAGGAAACAGTCTGAGAGATAAGATCAGAGATGAAGAACTGAGAAAAAAGCTAGGAATAGCCCCCGTCATAGAATATATAAGGAAACAACAGATAAAATGGTTTGGTCACGTGATAAGGCAGAAAGATCAAAACATAACACAACGAGCCTTCAACAAATGTTGTGAGAACACCAGACCCAAGGGTCGACCACGAAAAAGATGGATCGATGGAATATTAAAAGCATTTAGGAAACATAACAGCAGCAGAGGGGGAACAGAAGAGCAAAAGACCACAAATTATATCTCCTCTCGGCGCTGTAAGGCAAATGGGGAAGCAAAGATGACGGAAAAGAAGATATCTTGATTGTTGTATTTGTTGTGTTGATTGTTGTATTTGTTGTGTTGATTGTTGTATTTATTGTGATTGTTGTATTTATTGTGTTGATTGTTGTATTTGTTGTGCTGATTGTTGTATTTATTGTGTTGATTGTTGTATTTGTTGTGTTGATTGTTGTATTTGTTGTGTTGATTGTTGTATTTATTGTGTTGATTGTTGTATTTGTTGTGTTGATTGTTGTATTTATTGTGTTGATTGTTGTATTTATTGTGTTGATTGTTGTATTTGTTGTGTTGATTGTTGTATTTGTTGTGTTGATTGTTGTATTTATTGTGTTGATTGTTGTATTTGTTGTGTTGATTGTTGTATTTGTTGTGTTAATTCTTGTATTTGTTGTGTTGATTGTTGTATTTGTTGTGTTGATTGTAGTATTTGTTGTGTTGATAGTTGTATTTGCTGTGTTGATTGTTGTATTTGTTGTGTTGATAGTTGTATTTGTTGTGTTGATAGTTGTATTTGTTGTGTTGATTGTTGTATTTATTGTGTTGATTATTGTATTTATTGTGTTGATTATTGTATTAATTGTGTTGATTGTTGTATTTGTTGTGTTGATTGTAGTATTTGTTGTGTTGATTGTTGTATTTGTTGTGTTGATTGTTGTATTTATTGTGTTGATTATTGTATTTATTGTGTTGATTATTGTATTAATTGTGTTGATTATTGTATTAATTGTGTTGATTGTTGTATTTGTTGTGTTGATTGTTGTATTTGTTGTGTTGATTGTTGTATTTGTTGTGTTGATTGTTGTATTTGTTGTGTTGATTGTAGTATTTGTTGTGTTGATAGTTGTATTTGCTGTGTTGATAGTTGTATTTGTTGTGTTGATTGTTGTATTTGTTGTGTTGATAGTTGTATTTGTTGTGTTGATAGTTGTATTTGTTGTGTTGATTGTTGTATTTATTGTGTAGATTGTTGCGTTTTGCCTCATCTATGCGTCTCATTGTTGTGTTTTGCCTCATCTATGTGCCTCATTGTTGTGTTTTTCTCATCTATGTGTCTCATTGTTGTTTTTCTCATCTATGTGTCTCATTGTTGTGTTTTTCTCATCTATGTGTCTCATTGTTGTGTTTTGCCTCATCTATGTGCCTCATTGTTGTGTTTTTCTCATCTATGTGTCTCCTTGTTGTGTTTTTCTCATCTATGTGTCTCCTTGTTGTGTTTTTCTCATCTATGTGTCTCATTGTTGTGTTTTTCTCATCTATGTGTCTCCTTGTTGTGTTTTTCTCATCTATGTGCCTCATTGTTGTGTTTTTCTCATCTATGTGTCTCCTTGTTGTGTTTTTCTCATCTATATGTCTCCTTGTTGTGTTTTTCTCATCTATGTGTCTCATTGTTGTTTTTTTCTCATCTATGTGTCTCCTTGTTGTGTTTTTCTCATCTATGTGCCTCATTGTTGTGTTTTTCTCATCTATGTGTCTCATTGTTGTGTTTTGCCTCATTTATGTGCCTCATTGTTGTGTTTTGCCTCATCTATGTGTCTCATTGTTGTGTTTTTCTCATCTATGTGCCTCATTGTTGTGTTTTGCCTCATCTATGTGTCTCATTGTTGTGTTTTGCCTCATCTATGTGCCTCATTGTTGTGTTTTTCTCATCTATGTGCCTCATTGTTGTGTTTTTCTTATCTATGTGTCTCCTTGTTGTGTTTTTCCCATCTATGTGCCTCATTGTTGTGTTTTGCCTCATCTATGTGTCTCATTGTTGTGTTTTGCCTCATCTATGTGTCTCATTGTTGTGTTTTGCCTCATCTATGTGTCTCCTTGTTGTGTTTTTTCTCATCTCTGTGTCTGATTGTTGTGTTTTTCTCATCTATGTGTCTCATTGTTGTGTTTTGCCTCATCTATGTGCCTCATTGTTGTGTTTTGCCTCATCTGTGTGTCTCATTGTTGTGTTTTGCCTCATCTATGTGTCTCATTGTTGTGTTTTGCCTCATCTATGTGTCTCATTGTTGTGTTTTGCCTCATCTATGTGTCTCATTGTTGTGTTTTCTCATCTATGTGTCTCATTGTTGTGTTTTGCATAATCTATGTGTCTCATTGTTGTGTTTTGCTCATCTGTGTGTCTCATTGTTGTGTTTTTCTCATCTATGTGTCTCCTTGTTGTGTTTTGCATGATCTATGTGTCTCATTGTTGTGTTTTGCCTCATCTATATGTCTCATTGTTGTGTTTTGCCTCATCTGTGTGTCTCATTGTTGTGTTTTTCTCATCTATGTGTCTCCTTGTTGTGTTTTGCATGATCTATGTGTCTCATTGTTGTGTTTTGCCTCATCTATGTGTCTCATTGTTGTGTTTTGCCTCATCTATGTGTCTCATTGTTGTGTGTTGTGAACGGGATTGACTCATGGTCTGTGCGTGAACGGGTCAATAAAGCAACTAATGATTGTCTGACTAGTTAGGTAAAGACACAAAGACAGAATTGACAAGTCTACTGATTGTAGAGAGACAATTAGAGCGAGATTGAGAGAGACAAATATTTGTTCGATTGTGTCCCTTGCATCGACGTCTCTAGTTGCTGGGGTGGGCAGATAGGGAGAAGCACAAGTGATCCGCGTGCTGTACCATAATGACGGCTGTTAGAACAGTTGTGCTGTTTGTTCGTAGTAGGTGCATGCAGCAAGGAGTGAATAAGTGTGGGGTTAGTGGACAAGGGAGTGATGGATGGGCAGGTTGTGTTAGTGGGTTGAGCAGGTTGTGTTAGTGGGATAGGCAGGTTGTGTTAGTGGGATAGGCAGGTTGTGTTAGTGGGATAGGCAGGTTGTGAGTGGGTCGGGCAGGTTGTGGGTGGGTTCGTGCAGGTTATGAGTGAGTCGGGCAGGTTGTGAGTGAGTTGGGCAGGTTGTGAGTGGGTTGGGCAGGTTGTGAATGGGTTGGGCAGGTTGTGAGTGGGTTGGGCAGGTTGTGTGTGGGTCGTGCAGGTTGTGAGTGGGTCGGGCAGGTTGTGGGTGGGTTCGGCAGGTTGTGAGTGAGTTGGGCAGGTTGTGAGTGAATTGGGCAGATGGATTATGTGGTACTCAGATAGTTTATGAGTGTTTTAGTCTGATAAATTATGGGTTGATCAGGCAATTCATAGAAATATGTGATAAGGAACGAGGCACAATACTAGGCCCGACAAAGTCTGTTGAGTGTTTGAGAACTTGTCACATTCTAGACAGAGGTGATGCCGACATAGGCAGGCTTCTGTCTTCTATTTCCTGTTCTGTTGATCGTGGGTAGAAATGACGTAATCTGGCACAGGGTCATACACATACCAACCGACCGTCAATAGGTGACTGGAAGTGCGTACACATCTAGCAAACATGAGCCAATTAGAAGTTGAACGCTCCATCCCTTGATTTCAGCGTATGTTGGCGTGAATTGTTTGAGGGGTGGTTGTTGATGCGTGTTAGGCGTGGGGCGGGTAGGTAGGGAGTGAGTGAGGTGGGTAGATAGAGAAAGAGAGAGGCGGGTAAATAGAGAGTGAGTGCGGCGGGTAGGTAAAGAGTGAATGGGGCGGATAGGTAGGGAGTGAGTGGGGCGGATAGGTAGGGAGTGAGTTGGACGGATAGGCTGGGAATGAGTGCGTCGGATGGGTAGGGACTGAGTGAGGTGGATAGGTAGTGAGTGAGTGAGGCGGGTAGGTAGAGAGTGAGTGAGGCTGTTAATGTAGAGAGTGAGTGAGGCGTGTAGGTAGAGAGTGAGTGAGGCGGCTAGTTAGACAGTGATTGTGGCGCATAAGAAGAGAGTGAGGGAGGTGGATATGTAGAGAGTGTGTGAGGCAGGTAGGTAGAGAGTGAGTGAGGCGGTTAGTTAGAGAGTGAGTCTGGCGCATAAGAAGAGAGTGAGGGAGGCGGATATGTAGAGAGTGTGTGAGGCAGGTAGGTAGAGAGTGAGTGAGGCGGTTAGTTAGAGAGTGAGTCTGGCGCACAAGAAGAGAGTGAGGGAGGTGGATAGGTAGTGAGTGAGTGAGGCGGGTAGGTAGAGAGTGAGTGAGGCGGCTAGTTAGAGAATGAGTGTGGCGCATAAGAAGAGAGTGAGGGAGGCGGATAGGTGGAGAGTGTGTGAAGCAGGTGGGTAGAGAGTGAGTGAGGCGGGTAGGTAGAGAGTGGGTCGGATGGGTACGCAGTGAGTGAGATGGATAGGTAGTGAGTGAGTGAGGCGGGAAGGTAGAGAGTGAGTGAGGCAGGTAGGTAGACAGTGAGTGAGGCGGGTAGGTAGAGAGTTAGTGTGGCGGGTAGGTAGAGAGTGAGTGCGGCGGGTAGGTAAGATTAATTGAGGCGGATAGGTAGAGAGTGAGTGCGGCGGGTATGTAGAGAGTGAGTGAGACGGGTAGGTAGACAGTGAGTGAGGCAGGTAGGTAGAGAGTGAGTGCGGCGGGTAAGTAAGATTTATTGAGGCGGATAGGTAGAGAGTGAGTGCGGCGGGTATGTAGAGAGTGAGTGAGACGGGTAGGTAGAGATTGAGTGGCGGGTAGGTAGAGATTGAGACGGATAGGTAGAGAGTGTGTGAGACATGTAGGTAGAGAGTGAGTGAGGCGGGTAGGTAGAGATTGAGTGAGGCGGATAGGTAGAGAGTGAGTGAGGCGGGTAGGTAGAGAGTGAGTCAGGCGGGTAGGTAGAGAGTGAGTGAGGCTGGCAGGTAGAGATTGATTCAGGCGGGTAAGTAGAGAGTGAGTGACGCGGGTAGGTAGAGAGTGAGGCGGGTAGGTAGAGAGTGAGGCGGGTAGGTAGAGAGTGAGGCGGGTAGGTAGAGAGTGAGGCGGGTAGGTAGAGAGTGAGGCGGGTAGGTAGAGAGTGAGGCGGGTAGGTAGAGAGTGAGGCGGGTAGGTAGAGAGTGAGACGGTTAGGTAGAGAGTGAGGCGGGTAGGTAGAGAGTGAGGCGGGTAGGTAGAGAGTGAGGCGGGTAGGTAGAGAGTGAGGCGGGTAGGTAGAGAGTGAGGCGGTTAGGTAGAGAGTGAGGCGGGTAGGTAGAGAGTGAGGCGGGTAGGTAGAGAGTGAGGCGGGTAGGTAGAGAGTGAGGCGGGTAGGTAGAGAGTGAGGCGGTTAGGTAGAGAGTGAGGCGGGTAGGTAGAGAGTGAGGCGGGTAGGTAGAGAGTGAGGCGGGTAGGTAGAGAGTGAGGCGGGTAGGTAGAGAGTGAGGCGGGTAGGTAAAGAGTGAGGCGGGTAGGTAGAGAGTGAGACGGTTAGGTAGAGAGTGAGGCGGGTAGGTAGAGAGTGAGGCGGGTAGGTAGAGAGTGAGGCGGGTAGGTAGAGAGTGAGGCGGGTAGGTAGAGAGTGAGACGGTTAGGTAGAGAGTGAGGCGGGTAGGTAGAGAGTGAGGCGGGTAGGTAGAGAGTGAGGCGGGTAGGTAGAGAGTGAGGCGGGTAGGTAGAGAGTGAGACGGTTAGGTAGAGAGTGAGGCGGGTAGGTAGAGAGTGAGGCGGGTAGGTAGAGAGTGAGGCGGGTAGGTAGAGAGTGAGGCGGGTAGGTAGAGAGTGAGGCGGGTAGGTAGAGAGTGAGGCGGGTAGGTAGAGAGTGAGGCGGGTAGGTAGAGAGTGAGGCGGGTAGGTAGAGAGTGAGTGAGACGGTTAGGTAGAGAGTGAGGCGGGTAGGTAGAGAGTGAGGCGGGTAGGTAGAGAGTGAGGCGGGTAGGTAGAGAGTGAGGCGGGTAGGTAGAGAGTGAGACGGTTAGGTAGAGAGTGAGGCGGGTAGGTAGAGAGTGAGGCGGGTAGGTAGAGAGTGAGGCGGGTAGGTAGAGAGTGAGGCGGGTAGGTAGAGAATGAGTGAAGCGGGTAGGTAGAGTGAGTGAGGCTGGTAGGTAGAGATTGATTCAGGCGGGTAGGTAGAGATTGATTCAGGCGGGTAGGTACAGAGTGAGTGAGGAGGGTAGGTAGAGAGTGAGTGATTTAGATAGGTAGAGAGTGAGTGAGGCGGGTAGATACAGAGTGAGTGCGGTGGGTGGATAGAGAGTGAGTGAGGCGGGTAGGTAGAGAGTGAGTGTGGCGGGTAGGTAGAGTGAGGGGGGCGGAGAGGTAGAGAGTGAGTGAGGCGGGTAGGTAGAATGTGAGTGCGGCGGGTTGATAGAGAGTGAGTGCGGTGGGTAGGTAGAGAGTGCGTGAGGCGGGTAGGTAGAGAGTTAGTAAGGCGGGTAGGTAGAGAATGAGTGAAGCGGGTAGGTGGAGAGTGAGTGAGGTGGGGTAGGTAGAGAGTGAGTGCGGCGGGAAGGTAGAGAATGAGTGAAGCGGGTAGGTAGAGTGAGTGAGGTGGGTAGGTAGAGAGTGAGTGCGGCGGGAAGGTAGAGAGTGAGTGATGCGGGTAGGAAAGGAGTGAGTGAGGTGGATATGTAGAGAGTCAGTGAGGCGGGTAGGTAGAGAGTGAGAGTGGCGGGTAGGTAGAGAGTGAGTGAGGCGGATAGGTAGAGAGTGAATGAGGCAGGTAGGTAGAGATTGGGTGTGTCTATTAGGTAGAGAGTGAGTGGAGCGGAGAGATAGAAAGTGAGTTAGGCGGATAGGTAGAGAGTGAGTGAGGCGCGTAGCTAGAGACTGAGTGAGGAGGCTAGGTACAGAGTGAGTGAGGTGGGTAGGTAGAGAGTGTGTGCGTCGTGTAGGTAGAGAGTGAGTGGGACGGATAGGTAGAGAGTGAGTGCGGCGGGTAGGAAGAGTGAGTGTGGCGTCTAGGTAGAGAGTGAGTGAGACGGGTAGGTAGAGAGTGAGTTGGATAGGTAGAGAGTGAGTGAGACGGGTAGGTAGAGAGTGAGTGAGTTGTATAGGTAGAGTGTGAGTGAGTTGGATAGTAGAGAGTGAGTGAGGCGGGTATATACAGAGTGTGTGCTGCGCGTAGGTAGAGAGTAAGTGCGGAGGGTAGGTAGAAAGTGAGTGAGGCGGGTTGGTGGAGAGTTAGTGAGGCGGGTAGGTAGAGAGTGAGTGAGGCGGGTAGGTAGAGAGTGAGTGAGGCGGGTAGGTAGAGAGTGAGTTAGGCGGGTAGATAGAGAGTGAGTAAGGTAGGTAGGTAGAGTATGAGTGAGGCGTGTAGGTAGAGAGTGAGTGAGGCGGGTAGGTAGAGAGTGAGTGAGGTGGGTAGGTAGAGAGTGAGTGAGGCGGGTAGGTAGAGAGTGAGTGAGGCGGGTAGGTAGAGAGTGAGTGAGGTGGGTAGGTAGAGAGTGAGTGAGGCGGGTAGGTAGAGAGTGAGTAAGGCAGGTAGGTAGAGAGTGAGTGAGGCGTGTAGGTAGAGAGTGAGTGAGGCGGGTAGGTAGAGAGTGAGTGAGGCGGGTAGGTAGAGAGTGAGTCGGATAGGTAGAGAGTGAGTGAGGCGGGTAGGTAGAAAGCGAGTGAGGCGGGTAGGTAGAGAGTGAGTGAGGCGGGTAGGTAGAGAGTGAGTTAGGCGGGTAGATAGAGAGTGAGTAAGGTAGGTAGGTAGAGTATGAGTGAGGCGTGTAGGTAGAGAGTGAGTGAGGCGGGTAGGTAGAGAGTGAGTGACGTGGGTAGGTAGAGAGTGAGTGAGGCGTGTAGGTAGAGAGTGATTGAGGCGGGTAGGTAGAGAGTGAGTGAGGTGGGTAGGTAGAGAGTGAGTGAGGCGGGTAGGTAGAGAGTGAGTAAGGCAGGTAGGTAGAGAGTGAGTGAGGCGTGTAGGTAGAGAGTGAGTGAGGCGGGTAGGTAGAGAGTGCGTGAGGCGGGTAGGTAGAGAGTGAGTGTGGCGTGTATGTAGAGAATGAGTGAGGCGGATAGGTAGTGAATGAGTGAAGCGGGTAGGTAGAGTGAGTGAGGTGGGTAGGTAGAGAGTGAGTGCGGCGGGAAGGTAGAGAGTGAGTGATGCGGGTAGGAAAGGAGTGAGTGAGGTGGATATGTAGAGAGCCAGTGAGGCGGGTAGGTAGAGAGTGAGAGTGGCGGGTAGGTAGAGAGTGAGCGAGGCGGATAGGTAGACAGTGAATGAGGCAGGTAGGTAGAGAGTGGGTGTGTCTATTAGGTAGAGAGTGAGTGGAGCGGAGAGATAGAAAGTGAGTTAGGCGGATAGGTAGAGAGTGAGTGAGGCGCGTAGCTAGAGACTGAGTGAGGAGGCTAGGTACAGAGTGAGTGAGGTGGGTAGGTAGAGAGTGTGTGCGTCGTGTAGGTAGAGAGTGAGTGGGACGGATAGGTAGAGAGTGAGTGCGGCGGGTAGGAAGAGTGAGTTTGGCGTCTAGGTAGAGAGTGAGTGAGACGGGTAGGTAGAGAGTGAGTGAGTTGGATAGGTAGAGAGTGAGTGAGACGGGTAAGTAGAGAGTGAGTGAGTTGTATAGGTAGAGAGTGAGTGAGTTGGATAGGTAGAGAGTTAGTGAGGCGGGTAGGTAGAAAGTGAGTGTGGCGGGTTGGTGGAGAGTGAGTGAGGCGGGTTGGTGGAGAGTGAGTGAGGCGGGTAGGTAGAGAGTGAGTGAGGCGGGTAGGTAGAGAGTGAGTGAGGCGGGTAGGTAGAGAGTGAGTGAGGCGGGTAGGTAGAGAGTGAGTGAGGCGGGTAGGTAGAGAGTGAGTTAGGCGGGTAGATAGAGAGTGAGTAAGGTAGGTAGGTAGAGTATGAGTGAGGCGTGTAGGTAGAGAGTGAGTGAGGCGGGTAGGTAGAGAGTGAGTGAGGCGGGTAGGTAGAGAGTGAGTGAGGCGGGTAGATAGAGAGTGAGTTAGGCGGGTAGATAGAGAGTGAGTAAGGTAGGTAGGTAGAGTATGAGTGAGGCGTGTAGGTAGAGAGTGAGTGAGGCGGGTAGGTAGAGAGTGAGTGAGGCGGGTAGGTAGAGAGTGAGTGAGGTGGGTAGGTAGAGAGTGAGTGAGGCGGGTAGGTAGAGAGTGAGTGAGGCGGGTAGGTAGAGAGTGAGTGAGGTGGGTAGGTAGAGAGTGAGTGAGGCGGGTAGGTAGAGAGTGAGTAAGGCAGGTAGGAAGAGAGTGAGTGAGGCGTGTAGGTAGAGAGTGAGTGAGGCGGGTAGGTAGAGAGTGAGTGAGGCGGGTAGGTAGAGAGTGAGTCGGATAGGTAGAGAGCGAATGATTCGGATAGGTAGAGAATGAGTGATGCTGGAAGGTAGAGAGTGAGTGTGGCGGGTAGGTAGAGAGTGAGTGTGGCGTGTATGTAGAGAGTGAGTGAGGCGGGTAGGTAGAGAGTGAGTGAGGCGGGTAGGTAGAGAGTGAGTGAGGCGGGTAGGTAGAGAGTGAGTTAGGCGGGTAGATAGAGAGTGAGTAAGGTAGGTAGGTAGAGTATGAGTGAGGCGTGTAGGTAGAGAGTGAGTGAGGCGCGTAGGTAGAGAGTGAGTGAGGCGGGTAGGTAGAGAGTGAGTGAGGCGGGTAGGTAGAGAGTGAGTTAGGCGGGTAGATAGAGAGTGAGTAAGGTAGGTAGGTAGAGTATGAGTGAGGCGTGTAGGTAGAGAGTGAGTGAGGCGGGTAGGTAGAGAGTGAGTGAGGCGGGTAGGTAGAGAGTGAGTGAGGTGGGTAGGTAGAGAGTGAGAGAGACGGGTAGGTAGAGAGTGAGTGAGGCGGGTAGGTAGAGAGTGAGTGAGGTGGGTAGGTAGAGAGTGAGTGAGGCGGGTAGGTAGAGAGTGAGTAAGGCAGGTAGGAAGAGAGTGAGTGAGGCGTGTAGGTAGAGAGTGAGTGAGGCGGGTAGGTAGAGAGTGAGTGAGGCGGGTAGGTAGAGAGTGAGTCGGATAGGTAGAGAGCGAGTGATTCGGATAGGTAGAGAATGAGTGATGCTGGAAGGTAGAGAGTGAGTGTGGCGGGTAGGTAGAGAGTGAGTGTGGCGTGTATGTAGAGAATGAGTGCGGCGGGTAGGTGGAGAGTGAGTGAGGCGGGTAGGTAGAGAGTGAGTAAGGCAGGTAGGAAGAGAGTGAGTGAGGCGTGTAGGTAGAGAGTGAGTGAGGCGGGTAGGTAGAGAGTGAGTGAGGCGGGTAGGTAGAGAGTGAGTCGGATAGGTAGAGAGCGAGTGATTCGGATAGGTAGAGAATGAGTGATGCTGGTAGGTAAAGAGTGAGTGTGGCGGGTAGGTAGAGAGTGAGTGTGGCGTGTATGTAGAGAATGAGTGAGGCGGATAGGTAGTGAATGAGTGCGGCGGGTAGGTGGAGAGTGAGTGAGGCGGGTAGGTAGAGAGTGAGTGTGGCGGTAGGTAGAGAGTGAATGCGGCAGATAGGTATAGAGTGACATGGGCGGAGGGTAGGGAATGATTCAGGCGGGTAGTTAGAGAGTGAGTGGGGCGGGTAGGTAGAGAGTGTGTGAGGTGGTTAGGTAGAGAGTGAGGGTGGCGGGTAGGTAGAGAGTGAGTGGGGCGGGCAGGTAAAGAGTGATGGGGCAGGTAGGTAGAGAGTGAGTGAGCCGCGTAGGTAGAGTGTGAGTGCGGCGGGTAGGTAGAGAGTGAGTTCGGCGGGTGTGTAGAGAGTGAGTGGGCGGATACGTAGAGAGTGAGTGGGGTGGGTAGGTACGGATTAAGTGCGACGGGTATGTACAGAGTGAGTGGGCGAATAATTGGAGAGTGAGTGGAGTGGGTAGCTAGGGAGAGAGTGCGGCGAGTAGATAGAGAGTGAGTGGGGTGGGTAGGTAGAGATTGAGTGGGGCGAATGGGTAGAGAGTGAGTGAGGCGAAAAGGTAGAGTGAGTGAGGCGAATAGGTAGAGTGAGTGAGGCCGGTAGATAGAGATTGAGTGACGTGGGTAGGTATAGAGTGAGTGAGGCGGGTAGGTAGAGAGTGGGTCGGATGGGTAAGGAGTGACTGAGGTGGATAGGTAGTGAGTGAGTGAGTGAGGCAGGTAGGTAGAGAGTTATTGTGGTGGATAGGTAGAGAGTGAGTTAGGCAGGTAGGTAGAGAGTGAGTGAGGCGGGTAGCTAGAGAGTGAGTGAAGCGGGTAGGTAGAGAGTGAATGAGGCTGGTAGGTAGAGAATGATTGAGGCGGATAGGTGGAGAGTGAGTGAGGCGTGGAAGTGGAGAGTGAGTTCGGCGGGTAAGTTTAGAGTGAGTGCGGTGGGTAGGTAGAGAGTGAGTGAGGCGGATATGTAGAATGAATGAGGCGGGTAGGTAGAGGATGAGTGCAGCGGGTAGGTAGAGAGTGAGTGCTGCGGGTAGGTAGAGAGTGAGTGCGGCGGATAGGTAGAGAGTGAGAGAGGCGGCTAGGTAGAGAGTGAGTGAGGAGGATAGAAAGTGAGTGATGCAGGTAGATAAAGAGAGTGAGTTCGGCTCTTAGGTAGAGAGTAAGTGGGGTTGGTAGATAGTAAGTGGGGTTGGTAGATAGTGAGTCAGTGAGTCGGAAAGGTAGGTAGTGAGTGAGGCGGGTAGGTACAGAGTGAATGTGGCGGGTATATAGAGAGTGAGTGCGGCGGAAAGGTAGAGAGTGAATGCGGCTGGTAGGTAGAAAGTGAGTGTGGCGGGTAGGTAGAGAGTGAGTGAGGCGGGTAGGTAGAGAGTGAGTGTGGCGTGTATGTAGAGAATGAGTGAGGCGGATAGGTAGTGAATGAGTGCGGCGGGTAGGTGGAGAGTGAGTGAGGCGGGTAGGTAGAGAGTGAGTGTGGCGGGTAGGTAGAGAGTGAATGCGGCAGATAGGTATAGAGTGAAAGGGGCGGAGGGGTAGGGAATGATTCAGGCGGGTAGTTAGAGAGTGAGTGGGGCGGGTAGGTAGAGAGTGTGTGAGGTGGTTAGGTAGAGAGTGAGGGTGGCGGGTAGGTAGAGAGTGAGTGGGGCGGGCAGGTAAAGAGTGATGGGGCAGGTAGGTAGAGAGTGAGTGAGCCCGCGTAGGTAGAGTGTGAGTGCGGCGGGTAGGTAGAGAGTGAGTTCGGCTGGTGGGTAGAGAGTGAGTGGGGCGGATATGTAGAGAGTGAGTGCGGCGTGTATGTAGAGAGTGAGTGGGCGGATACGTAGAGAGTGAGTGGGGTGGGTAGGTACGGATTAAGTGCGACGGGTATGTACAGAGTGAGTGGGCGAATAATTGGAGAGTGAGTGGAGTGGGTAGCTAGGGAGAGAGTGCGGCGAGTAGATAGAGAGTGAGTGGGGTGGGTAGGTAGAGATTGAGTGGGGCGAATGGGTAGAGAGTGAGTGAGGCGAAAAGGTAGAGTGAGTGAGGCGAATAGGTAGAGTGAGTGAGGCCGGTAGATAGAGATTGAGTGACGTGGGTAGGTATAGAGTGAGTGAGGCGGGAAGGTAGAGAGTGAGTGAGGCAGGTAGGTAGACAGTGAGTGAGGCGGGTAGGTAGAGAGTTAGTGTGGCGGGTAGGTAGAGAGTGAGTGCGGCGGGTAGGTAAGATTTATTGAGGCGGATAGGTAGAGAGTGAGTGCGGCGGGTATGTAGAGAGTGAGTGAGACGGGTAGGTAGACAGTGAGTGAGGCAGGTAGGTAGAGAGTGAGCGCGGCGGGTAGGTAAGATTTATTGAGGCGGATAGGTAGAGAGTGAGTGCGGCGGGTATGTAGAGAGTGAGTGAGACGGGTAGGTAGAGAGTGAGTGGCGGGTAGGTAGAGATTGAGACGGATAGGTAGAGAGTGTGTGAGACATGTAGGTAGAGAGTGAGTGAGGCGGGTAGGTAGAGATTGAGTGAGGCGGATAGGTAGAGAGTGAGTGAGGCGGGTAGGTAGAGAGTGAGTTAGGCGGGTAGGTAGAGATTGAGTGAGGCTGGCAGGTAGAGATTGATTCAGGCGGGTAAGTAGAGAGTGAGTGAGGCGGGTAGGTAGAGAGTGAGGCGGGTAGGTAGAGAGTGAGGCGGGTAGGTAGAGAGTGAGGCGGGTAGGTAGAGAGTGAGGCGGGTAGGTAGAGAGTGAGGCGGGTAGGTAGAGAGTGAGGCGGGTAGGTAGAGAGTGAGGCGGGTAGGTAGAGAGTGAGACGGTTAGGTAGAGAGTGAGGCGGGTAGGTAGAGAGTGAGGCGGGTAGGTAGAGAGTGAGGCGGGTAGGTAGAGAGTGAGGCGGTTAGGTAGAGAGTGAGGCGGGTAGGTAGAGAGTGAGGCGGGTAGGTTGAGAGTGAGGCGGGTAGGTAGAGAGTGGGGCGGGTAGGTAGAGAGTGAGGCGGTTAGGTAGAGAGTGAGGCGGGTAGGTAGAGAGTGAGGCGGGTAGGTAGAGAGTGAGGCGGGTAGGTAGAGAGTGAGGCGGGTAGGTAGAGAGTGAGACGGTTAGGTAGAGAGTGAGGCGGGTAGGTAGAGAGTGAGGCGGGTAGGTAGAGAGTGAGGAGGGTAGGTAGAGAGTGAGGCGGGTAGGTAGAGAGTGAGGCGGGTAGGTAGAGAGTGAGACGGTTAGGTAGAGAGTGAGGCGGGTAGGTAGAGAGTGAGGCGGGTAGGTAGAGAGTGAGGCGGGTAGGTAGAGAGTGAGGCGGGTAGGTAGAGAGTGAGACGGTTAGGTAGAGAGTGAGGCGGGTAGGTAGAGAGTGAGGCGGGTAGGTAGAGAGTGAGGCGGGTAGGTAGAGAGTGAGGCGGGTAGGTAGAGAGTGAGGCGGGTAGGTAGAGAGTGAGACGGTTAGGTAGAGAGTGAGGCGGGTAGGTAGAGAGTGAGGCGGGTAGGTAGAGAGTGAGGCGGGTAGGTAGAGAGTGAGGCGGGTAGGTAGAGAGTGAGGCGGGTAGGTAGAGAGTGAGGCGGGTAGGTAGAGAGTGAGTGAGACGGTTAGGTAGAGAGTGAGGCGGGTAGGTAGAGAGTGAGGCGGGTAGGTAGAGAGTGAGGCGGGTAGGTAGAGAGTGAGGCGGGTAGGTAGAGAGTGAGGCGGGTAGGTAGAGAGTGAGGCGGGTAGGTAGAGAGTGAGGCGGGTAGGTAGAGAATGAGTGAAGCGGGTAGGTAGAGTGAGTGAGGCTGGTAGGTAGAGATTGATTCAGGCGGGTAGGTACAGAGTGAGTGAGGAGGGTAGGTAGAGAGTGAGTGATTTAGATAGGTAGAGAGTGAGTGAGGCGGGTAGATACAGAGTGAGTGCGGTGGGTGGATAGAGAGTGAGTGAGGCGGGTAGGTAGAGAGTGAGTGTGGCGGGTAGGTAGAGTGAGGGGGGCGGAGAGGTAGAGAGTGAGTGAGGCGGGTAGGTAGAATGTGAGTGCGGCGGGTTGATAGAGAGTGAGTGCGGTGGGTAGGTAGAGAGTGCGTGAGGCGGGTAGGTAGAGAGTTAGTAAGGCGGGTAGGTAGAGAATGAGTGAAGCGGGTAGGTGGAGAGTGAGTGAGGTGGGGTAGGTAGAGAGTGAGTGCGGCGGGAAGGTAGAGAATGAGTGAAGCGGGTAGGTAGAGTGAGTGAGGTGGGTAGGTAGAGAGTGAGTGCGGCGGGAAGGTAGAGAGTGAGTGATGCGGGTAGGAAAGGAGTGAGTGAGGTGGATATGTAGAGAGCCAGTGAGGCGGGTAGGTAGAGAGTGAGAGTGGCGGGTAGGTAGAGAGTGAGTGAGGCGGATAGGTAGAGAGTGAATGAGGCAGGTAGGTAGAGATTGGGTGTGTCTATTACGTAGAGAGTGAGTGGAGCGGAGAGATAGAAAGTGAGTTAGGCGGATAGGTAGAGAGTGAGTGAGGCGCGTAGCTAGAGACTGAGTGAGGAGGCTAGGTACAGAGTGAGTGAGGTGGGTAGGTAGAGAGTGTGTGCGTCGTGTAGGTAGAGAGTGAGTGGGACGGATAGGTAGAGAGTGAGTGCGGCGGGTAGGAAGAGTGAGTGTGGCGTCTAGGTAGAGAGTGAGTGAGACGGGTAGGTAGAGAGTGAGTTGGATAGGTAGAGAGTGAGTGAGACGGGTAGGTAGAGAGTGAGTGAGTTGTATAGGTAGAGAGTGAGTGAGTTGGATAGGTAGAGAGTGAGTGAGGCGGGTATATACAGAGTGTGTGCTGCGCGTAGGTAGAGAGTAAGTGCGGAGGGTAGGTAGAAAGTGAGTGAGGCGGGTTGGTGGAGAGTTAGTGAGGCGGGTAGGTAGAGAGTGAGTGAGGCGGGTAGGTAGAGAGTGAGTGAGGCGGGTAGGTAGAGAGTGAGTTAGGCGGGTAGACAGAGAGTGAGTAAGGTAGGTAGGTAGAGTATGAGTGAGGCGTGTAGGTAGAGAGTGAGTGAGGCGGGTAGGTAGAGAGTGAGTGAGGTGGGTAGGTAGAGAGTGAGTGAGGCGGGTAGGTAGAGAGTGAGTGAGGCGGGTAGGTAGAGAGTGAGTGAGGTGGGTAGGTACAGAGTGAGTGAGGCGGGTAGGTAGAGAGTGAGTAAGGCAGGTAGGTAGAGAGTGAGTGAGGCGTGTAGGTAGAGAGTGAGTGAGGCGGGTAGGTAGAGAGTGAGTGAGGCGGGTAGGTAGAGAGTGAGTCGGATAGGTAGAGAGTGAGTGAGGCGGGTAGGTAGAAAGCGAGTGAGGCGGGTAGGTAGAGAGTGAGTGAGGCGGGTAGGTAGAGAGTGAGTTAGGCGGGTAGATACAGAGTGAGTAAGGTAGGTAGGTAGAGTATGAGTGAGGCGTGTAGGTAGAGAGTGAGTGAGGCGGGTAGGTAGAGAGTGAGTGAGGTGGGTAGGTAGAGAGTGAGTGAGGCGTGTAGGTAGAGAGTGAGTGAGGCGGGTAGGTAGAGAGTGAGTGAGGTGGGTAGGTAGAGAGTGAGTGAGGCGGGTAGGTAGAGAGTGAGTAAGGCAGGTAGGTAGAGAGTGAGTGAGGCGGGTAGGTAGAGAGTGAGTGAGGCGGGTAGGTAGAGAGTGAGTGAGGCGGGTAGGTAGAGAGTGAGTGTGGCGTGTATGTAGAGAATGAGTGAGGCGGATAGGTAGTGAATGAGTGAAGCGGGTAGGTAGAGTGAGTGAGGTGGGTAGGTAGAGAGTGAGTGCGGCGGGAAGGTAGAGAGTGAGTGATGCGGGTAGGAAAGGAGTGAGTGAGGTGGATATGTAGAGAGCCAGTGAGGCGGGTAGGTAGAGAGTGAGAGTGGCGGGTAGGTAGAGAGTGAGTGTGGCGTGTATGTAGAGAATGAGTGAGGCGGATAGGTAGTGAATGAGTGCGGCGGGTAGGTGGAGAGTGAGTGAGGCGGGTAGGTAGAGAGTGAGTGTGGCGGGTAGGTAGAGAGTGAATGCGGCAGATAGGTATAGAGTGAAAGGGGCGGAGGGGTAGGGAATGATTCAGGCGGGTAGTTAGAGAGTGAGTGGGGCGGGTAGGTAGAGAGTGTGTGAGGTGGTTAGGTAGAGAGTGAGGGTGGCGGGTAGGTAGAGAGTGAGTGGGGCGGGCAGGTAAAGAGTGATGGGGCAGGTAGGTAGAGAGTGAGTGAGCCGCGTAGGTAGAGTGTGAGAGCGGCGGGTAGGTAGAGAGTGAGTTCGGCGGGTGGGTAGAGAGTGAGTGGGGCGGATATGTAGAGAGTGAGTGCGGCGTGTATGTAGAGAGTGAGTGGGCGGATACGTAGAGAGTGAGTGGGGTGGGTAGGTACGGATTAAGTGCGACGGGTATGTACAGAGTGAGTGGGCGAATAATTGGAGAGTGAGTGGAGTGGGTAGCTAGGGAGAGAGTGCGGCGAGTAGATAGAGAGTGAGTGGGGTGGGTAGGTAGAGATTGAGTGGGGCGAATGGGTAGAGAGTGAGTGAGGCGAAAAGGTAGAGTGAGTGAGGCGAATAGGTAGAGTGAGTGAGGCCGGTAGATAGAGATTGAGTGACGTGGGTAGGTATAGAGTGAGTGAGGCGGGAAGGTAGAGAGTGAGTGAGGCAGGTAGGTAGACAGTGAGTGAGGCGGGTAGGTAGAGAGTTAGTGTGGCGGGTAGGTAGAGAGTGATTGCGGCGGGTAGGTAAGATTTATTGAGGCGGATAGGTAGAGAGTGAGTGCGGCGGGTATGTAGAGAGTGAGTGAGACGGGTAGGTAGACAGTGAGTGAGGCAGGTAGGTAGAGAGTGAGTGCGGCGGGTAGGTAAGATTTATTGAGGCGGATAGGTAGAGAGTGAGTGCGGCGGGTATGTAGAGAGTGAGTGAGACGGGTAGGTAGAGAGTGAGTGGCGGGTAGGTAGAGATTGAGACGGATAGGTAGAGAGTGTGTGAGACATGTAGGTAGAGAGTGAGTGAGGCGGGTAGGTAGAGATTGAGTGAGGCGGATAGGTAGAGAGTGAGTGAGGCGGGTAGGTGGAGAGTGAGTTAGGCGGGTAGGTAGAGAGTGAGTGAGGCTGGCAGGTAGAGATTGATTCAGGCGGGTAAGTAGAGAGTGAGTGAGGCGGGTAGGTAGAGAGTGAGGCGGGTAGGTAGAGAGTGAGGCGGGTAGGTAGAGAGTGAGGCGGGTAGGTAGAGAGTGAGGCGGGTAGGTAGAGAGTGAGGCGGGTAGGTAGAGAGTGAGGCGGGTAGGTAGGGAGTGAGGCGGGTAGGTAGAGAGTGAGGCGGGTAGGTAGAGAGTGAGACGGTTAGGTAGAGAGTGAGGCGGGTAGGTAGAGAGTGAGGCGGGTAGGTAGAGAGTGAGGCGGGTAGGTAGAGAGTGAGGCGGGTAGGTAGAGAGTGAGGCGGGTAGGTAGAGAGTGAGGCGGGTAGGTAGAGAGTGAGGCGGGTAGGTAGAGAGTGAGGCGGTTAGGTAGAGAGTGAGGCGGGTAGGTAGAGAGTGAGGCGGGTAGGTAGAGAGTGAGGCGGGTAGGTAGAGAGTGAGGCGGGTAGGTAGAGAGTGAGACGGTTAGGTAGAGAGTGAGGCGGGTAGGTAGAGAGTGAGGCGGGTAGGTAGAGAGTGAGGCGGGTAGGTAGAGAGTGAGGCGGGTAGGTAGAGAGTGAGGCGGGTAGGTAGAGAGTGAGACGGTTAGGTAGAGAGTGAGGCGGGTAGGTAGAGAGTGAGGCGGGTAGGTAGAGAGTGAGGCGGGTAGGTAGAGAGTGAGGCGGGTAGGTAGAGAGTGAGACGGTTAGGTAGAGAGTGAGGCGGGTAGGTAGAGAGTGAGGCGGGTAGGTAGAGAGTGAGGCGGGTAGGTAGAGAGTGAGGCGGGTAGGTAGAGAGTGAGGCGGGTAGGTAGAGAGTGAGGCGGGTAGGTAGAGAGTGAGACGGTTAGGTAGAGAGTGAGGCGGGTAGGTAGAGAGTGAGGCGGGTAGGTAGAGAGTGAGGCGGGTAGGTAGAGAGTGAGGCGGGTAGGTAGAGAGTGAGGCGGGTAGGTAGAGAGTGAGGCGGGTAGGTAGAGAGTGAGTGAGACGGTTAGGTAGAGAGTGAGGCGGGTAGGTAGAGAGTGAGGCGGGTAGGTAGAGAGTGAGGCGGGTAGGTAGAGAGTGAGGCGGGTAGGTAGAGAGTGAGACGGTTAGGTAGAGAGTGAGGCGGGTAGGTAGAGAGTGAGGCGGGTAGGTAGAGAGTGAGGCGGGTAGGTAGAGAGTGAGGCGGGTAGGTAGAGAATGAGTGAAGCGGGTAGGTAGAGTGAGTGAGGCTGGTAGGTAGAGATTGATTCAGGCGGGTAGGTACAGAGTGAGTGAGGAGGGTAGGTAGAGAGTGAGTGATTTAGATAGGTAGAGAGTGAGTGAGGCGGGTAGATACAGAGTGAGTGCGGTGGGTGGATAGAGAGTGAGTGAGGCGGGTAGGTAGAGAGTGAGTGTGGCGGGTAGGTAGAGTGAGGGGGGCGGAGAGGTAGAGAGTGAGTGAGGCGGGTAGGTAGAATGTGAGTGCGGCGGGTTGATAGAGATTGAGTGCGGTGGGTAGGTAGAGAGTGCGTGAGGCGGGTAGGTAGAGAGTTAGTAAGGCGGGTAGGTAGAGAATGAGTGAAGCGGGTAGGTGGAGAGTGAGTGAGGTGGGTAGGTAGAGAGTGAGTGCGGCGGGAAGGTAGAGAATGAGTGAAGCGGGTAGGTAGAGTGAGTGAGGTGGGTAGGTAGAGAGTGAGTGCGGCGGGAAGGTAGAGAGTGAGTGATGCGGGTAGGAAAGGAGTGAGTGAGGTGGATATGTAGAGAGCCAGTGAGGCGGGTAGGTAGAGAGTGAGACTGGCGGGTAGGTAGAGAGTGAGTGAGGCGGATAGGTAGAGAGTGAATGAGGCAGGTAGGTAGAGATTGGGTGTGTCTATTAGGTAGAGAGTGAGTGGAGCGGAGAGATAGAAAGTGAGTTAGGCGGATAGGTAGAGAGTGAGTGAGGCGCGTAGCTAGAGACTGAGTGAGGCGGGTAGGTAGAGAGTGAGTTAGGCGGGTAGACAGAGAGTGAGTAAGGTAGTAGGTAGAGTATGAGTGAGGCGTGTAGGTAGAGAGTGAGTGAGGCGGGTAGGTAGAGAGTGAGTGAGGTGGGTAGGTAGAGAGTGAGTGAGGCGGGTAGGTAGAGAGTGAGTGAGGCGGGTAGGTAGAGAGTGAGTGAGGTGGGTAGGTACAGAGTGAGTGAGGCGGGTAGGTAGAGAGTGAGTAAGGCAGGTAGGTAGAGAGTGAGTGAGGCGTGTAGGTAGAGAGTGAGTGAGGCGGGTAGGTAGAGAGTGAGTGAGGCGGGTAGGTAGAGAGTGAGTCGGATAGGTAGAGAGTGAGTGAGGCGGGTAGGTAGAAGCGAGTGAGGCGGGTAGGTAGAGAGTGAGTGAGGCGGGTAGGTAGAGAGTGAGTTAGGCGGGTAGATACAGAGTGAGTAAGGTAGGTAGGTAGAGTATGAGTGAGGCGTGTAGGTAGAGAGTGAGTGAGGCGGGTAGGTAGAGAGTGAGTGAGGTGGGTAGGTAGAGAGTGAGTGAGGCGTGTAGGTAGAGAGTGAGTGAGGCGGGTAGGTAGAGAGTGAGTGAGGTGGGTAGGTAGAGAGTGAGTGAGGCGGGTAGGTAGAGAGTGAGTAAGGCAGGTAGGTAGAGAGTGAGTGACGCGTGTAGGTAGAGAGTGAGTGAGGCGGGTAGGTAGAGAGTGAGTGAGGCGGGTAGGTAGAGAGTGAGTGTGGCGTGTATGTAGAGAATGAGTGAGGCGGATAGGTAGTGAATGAGTGAAGCGGGTAGGTAGAGTGAGTGAGGTGGGTAGGTAGAGAGTGAGTGCGGCGGGAAGGTAGAGAGTGAGTGATGCGGTAGGAAGGAGTGAGTGAGGTGGATATGTAGAGAGCCAGTGAGGCGGGTAGGTAGAGAGTGAGAGTGGCGGGTAGGTAGAGAGTGAGTGTGGCGGGTAGGTAGAGAGTGAGTTAGGCGGGTAGATAGAGAGTGAGTAGGTAGGTAGGTAGAGTATGAGTGAGGCGTGTAGGTAGAGAGTGAGTGAGGCGGGTAGGTAGAGAGTGAGTGAGGTGGGTAGGTAGAGAGTGAGTGAGGCGGGTAGGTAGAGAGTGAGTGAGGCGGGTAGGTAGAGAGTGAGTGAGGTGGGTAGGTAGAGAGTGAGTGAGGCGGTAGGTAGAGAGTGAGTAAGGCGGGTAGGTAGAGAGTGAGTGAGGCGTGTAGGTAGAGAGTGAGTGAGGCGGGTAGGTAGAGAGTGAGTGAGGCGGGTAGGTAGAGAGTGAGTCGGATAGGTAGAGAGTGAGTGAGGCGGGTAGGTAGAAGCGAGTGAGGCGGGTAGGTAGAGAGTGAGTGAGGCGGGTAGGTAGAGAGTGAGTTAGGCGGTAGATAGAGAGTGAGTAAGGTAGGTAGGTAGAGTATGAGTGAGGCGTGTAGGTAGAGAGTGAGTGAGGCGGTAGGTAGAGAGTGAGTGACGTGGGTAGGTAGAGAGTGAGTGAGGCGTGTAGGTAGAGAGTGATGAGGCGGGTAGGTAGAGAGTGAGTGAGGTGGGTAGGTAGAGAGTGAGTGAGGCGGTAGGTAGAGAGTGAGTAAGGCAGGTAGGTAGAGAGTGAGTGAGGCGTGTAGGTAGAGAGTGAGTGAGGCGGGTAGGTAGAGAGTGCGTGAGGCGGTAGGTAGAGAGTGAGTGTGGCGTGTATGTAGAGAATGAGTGAGGCGGATAGGTAGAATGAGTGAAGCGGGTAGGTAGAGTGAGTGAGGTGGGTAGGTAGAGAGTGAGTGCGGCGGGAAGGTAGAGAGTGAGTGATGCGGGTAGGAAAGGAGTGAGTGAGGTGGATATGTAGAGAGTGAGTGAGGCGGGTAGGTAGAGAGTGAGAGTGGCGGGTAGGTAGAGAGTGAGCGAGGCGGATAGGTAGACAGTGAATGAGGCAGGTAGGTAGAGAGTGGGTGTGTCTATTAGGTAGAGAGTGAGTGGAGCGGAGGATAGAAAGTGAGTTAGGCGGATAGGTAGAGAGTGAGTGAGGCGCGTAGCTAGAGACTGAGTGAGGAGGCTAGGTACAGAGTGAGTGAGGTGGGTAGGTAGAGAGTGTGTGCGTCGTGTAGGTAGAGAGTGAGTGGGCGGTAGGTAGAGAGTGAGTGCGGCGGTAGGAAGAGTGAGTTTGGCGTCTAGGTAGAGAGTGAGTGAGGCGGGTAGGTAGAGAGTGAGTGAGTTGGATAGGTAGAGAGTGAGTGAGACGGGTAAGTAGAGAGTGAGTGAGTTGTATAGGTAGAGAGTGAGTGAGTTGGATAGGTAGAGAGTTAGTGAGGCGGGTAGGTAGAAAGTGATGTGGCGGGTTGGTGAGAGTGAGTGAGGCGGGTGGTGGAGAGTGAGTGAGGCGGGTAGGTAGAGAGTGAGTGAGGCGGGTAGGTAGAGAGTGAGTGAGGCGGGTAGGTAGAGAGTGAGTGAGGCGGGTAGGTAGAGAGTGAGTGAGGCGGGTAGGTAGAGAGTGAGTTAGGCGGGTAGATAGAGAGTGAGTAAGGTAGAGGTAGAGTATGAGTGAGGCGTGTAGGTAGAGAGTGAGTGAGGCGGGTAGGTAGAGAGTGAGTGAGGCGGGTAGGTAGAGAGTGAGTGAGGCGGGTAGGTAGAGAGTGAGTTAGGCGGGTAGATAGAGAGTGAGTAAGGTAGGTAGGTAGAGTATGAGTGAGGCGTGTAGGTAGAGAGTGAGTGAGGCGGGTAGGTAGAGAGTGAGTGAGGCGGGTAGGTAGAGAGTGAGTGAGGTGGGTAGGTAGAGAGTGAGTGAGGCGGGTAGGTAGAGAGTGAGTGAGGCGGGTAGGTAGAGAGTGGAGTGAGGTGGGTAGGTAGAGAGTGAGTGAGGCGGGTAGGTAGAGAGTGAGTAAGGCAGGTAGGAAGAGAGTGAGTGAGGCGTGTAGGTAGAGAGTGAGTGAGGCGGGTAGGTAGAGAGTGAGTGAGGCGGGTAGGTAGAGAGTGAGTCGGATAGGTAGAGAGCGAATGATTCGGATAGGTAGAGAATGAGTGATGCTGGAAGGTAGAGAGTGAGTGGGGCGGGTAGGTAGAGAGTGAGTTGGCGTGTATGTAGAGAGTGAGTGAGGCGGGTAGGTAGAGAGTGAGTGAGGCGGGTAGGTAGAGAGTGAGTGAGGCGGGTAGGTAGAGAGTGAGTTAGGCGGGTAGATAGAGAGTGAGTAAGGTAGGTAGGTAGAGTATGAGTGAGGCGTGTAGGTAGAGAGTGAGTGAGCGCGTAGGTAGAGAGTGAGTGAGGCGGGTAGGTAGAGAGTGAGTGAGGCGGGTAGGTAGAGAGTGAGTTAGGCGGGTAGATAGAGAGTGAGTAAGGTAGGTAGGTAGAGTATGAGTGAGGCGTGTAGGTAGAGAGTGAGTGAGGCGGGGGTAGAGAGAGTGAGGCGGGTAGGTAGAGAGTGAGTGAGGTGGGTAGGTAGAGAGTGAGAGAGACGGGTAGGTAGAGAGTGAGTGAGGCGGGTAGGTAGAGAGTGAGTGAGGTGGGTAGGTAGAGAGTGAGTGAGGCGGGTAGGTAGAGAGTGAGTAGGCAGGTAGGAAGAGAGTGAGTGAGGCGTGTAGGTAGAGAGTGAGTGAGCGGGTAGGTAGAGAGTGAGTGAGGCGGGTAGGTAGAGAGTGAGTCGGATAGGTAGAGAGCGAGTGATTCGGATAGGTAGAGAATGAGTGATGCTGGAAGGTAGAGAGTGAGTGTGGCGGGTAGGTAGAGAGTGAGTGTGGCGTGTATGTAGAGAATGAGTGCGGCGGGTAGGTGAGAGTGAGTGAGGCGGGTAGGTAGAGAGTGAGTAAGGCAGGTAGGAAGAGAGTGAGTGAGGCGTGTAGGTAGAGAGTGAGTGAGGCGGGTAGGTAGAGAGTGAGTGAGGCGGGTAGTAGAGAGTGAGTCGGATAGGTAGAGAGCGAGTGATTCGGATAGGTAGAGAATGAGTGATGCTGGTAGGTAAAGAGTGAGTGTGGCGGGTAGGTAGAGAGTGAGTGTGGCGTGTATGTAGAGAATGAGTGAGGCGGATAGGTAGTGAATGAGTGCGGCGGGTAGGTGGAGAGTGAGTGAGGCGGGTAGGTAGAGAGTGAGTGTGGCGGGTAGGTAGAGAGTGAATGCGGCAGATAGGTATAGAGTGACATGGGCGGAGGGTAGGGAATGATTCAGGCGGTAGTTAGAGAGTGAGTGGGCGGGTAGGTAGAGAGTGTGTGAGGTGGTTAGGTAGAGAGTGAGGTGGCGGGTAGGTAGAGAGTGAGTGGGGCGGGCAGGTAAAGAGTGATGGGGCAGGTAGGTAGAGAGTGAGTGAGCCGCGTAGGTAGAGTGTGAGTGCGGCGGGTAGGTAGAGAGTGAGTTCGGCGGGTGTGTAGAGAGTGAGTGGGCGGATAGTAGAGAGTGAGTGGGGTGGGTAGGTACGGATTAAGTGCGACGGGTATGTACAGAGTGAGTGGGCGAATAATTGGAGAGTGAGTGGAGTGGGTAGCTAGGGAGAGAGTGCGGCGAGTAGATAGAGAGTGAGTGGGGTGGGTAGGTAGAGATTGAGTGGGGCGAATGGGTAGAGAGTGAGTGAGGCGAAAAGGTAGAGTGAGTGAGGCGAATAGGTAGAGTGAGTGAGGCCGGTAGATAGAGATTGAGTGACGTGTAGGTATAGAGTGAGTGAGGCGGGTAGGTAGAGAGTGGGTCGGATGGTAGGAGTGACTGAGGTGGATAGGTAGTGAGTGAGTGAGTGAGGCAGGTAGGTAGAGAGTTATTGTGGTGGATAGGTAGAGAGTGAGTTAGGCAGGTAGGTAGAGAGTGAGTGAGGCGGGTAGCTAGAGAGTGAGTGAAGCGGGTAGGTAGAGAGTGAATGAGGCTGGTAGGTAGAGAATGATTGAGGCGGATAGGTGGAGAGTGAGTGAGGCGTGGAAGTGGAGAGTGAGTTCGGCGGGTAGTTTAGAGTGAGTGCGGTGGGTAGGTAGAGAGTGAGTGAGGCGGATATGTAGAATGAATGAGGCGGGTAGGTAGAGGATGAGTGCAGCGGGTAGGTAGAGAGTGAGTGCTGCGGGTAGGTAGAGAGTGAGTGCGGCGGATAGGTAGAGAGTGAGAGAGGCGGCTAGGTAGAGAGTGAGTGAGGAGGATAGAAAGTGAGTGATGCAGGTAGATAAAGAGAGTGAGTTCGGCTCTTAGGTAGAGAGTAAGTGGGTTGGTAGATAGTAAGTGGGGTGGTAGATAGTGAGTCAGTGAGTCGGAAAGGTAGGTAGTGAGTGAGGCGGGTAGGTACAGAGTGAATGTGGCGGTATATAGAGAGTGAGTGCGGCGGAAGGTAGAGAGTGAATGCGGCTGGTAGGTAGAAAGTGAGTGTGGCGGGTAGGTAGAGAGTGAGTGAGGCGGGTAGGTAGAGAGTGAGTGTGGCGTGTATGTAGAGAATGAGTGAGGCGGATAGGTAGTGAATGAGTGCGGCGGGTAGGTGGAGAGTGAGTGAGGCGGGTAGGTAGAGAGTGAGTGTGGCGGGTAGGTAGAGAGTGAATGCGGCAGATAGGTATAGAGTGAAAGGGGCGGAGGGGTAGGGAATGATTCAGGCGGGTAGTTAGAGAGTGAGTGGGGCGGGTAGGTAGAGAGTGTGTGAGGTGGTTAGGTAGAGAGTGAGGGTGGCGGGTAGGTAGAGAGTGAGTGGGCGGGCAGGTAAAGAGTGATGGGGCAGGTAGGTAGAGAGTGAGTGAGCCGCGTAGGTAGAGTGTGAGTGCGGCGGGTAGGTAGAGAGTGAGTTCGGCTGGTGGGTAGAGAGTGAGTGGGGCGGATATGTAGAGAGTGAGTGCGGCGTGTATGTAGAGAGTGAGTGGGCGGATACGTAGAGAGTGAGTGGGGTGGGTAGGTACGGATTAAGTGCGACGGGTATGTACAGAGTGAGTGGGCGAATAATTGGAGAGTGAGTGGAGTGGGTAGCTAGGGAGAGAGTGCGGCGAGTAGATAGAGAGTGAGTGGGGTGGGTAGGTAGAGATTGAGTGGGGCGAATGGGTAGAGAGTGAGTGAGGCGAAAAGGTAGAGTGAGTGAGGCGAATAGGTAGAGTGAGTGAGGCCGGTAGATAGAGATTGAGTGACGTGGGTAGGTATAGAGTGAGTGAGGCGGGAGGTAGAGAGTGAGTGAGGCAGGTAGGTAGACAGTGAGTGAGGCGGGTAGGTAGAGAGTTAGTGTGGCGGGTAGGTAGAGAGTGAGTGCGGCGGGTAGGTAAGATTTATTGAGGCGGATAGGTAGAGAGTGAGTGCGGCGGGTATGTAGAGAGTGAGTGAGACGGGTAGGTAGACAGTGAGTGAGGCAGGTAGGTAGAGAGTGAGCGCGGCGGGTAGGTAAGATTTATTGAGGCGGATAGGTAGAGAGTGAGTGCGGCGGGTATGTAGAGAGTGAGTGAGACGGGTAGGTAGAGAGTGAGTGGCGGGTAGGTAGAGATTGAGACGGATAGGTAGAGAGTGTGTGAGACATGTAGGTAGAGAGTGAGTGAGGCGGGTAGGTAGAGATTGAGTGAGGCGGATAGGTAGAGAGTGAGTGAGGCGGGTAGGTAGAGAGTGAGTTAGGCGGGTAGGTAGAGAGTGAGTGAGGCTGGCAGGTAGAGATTGATTCAGGCGGGTAAGTAGAGAGTGAGTGAGGCGGGTAGGTAGAGAGTGAGGCGGGTAGGTAGAGAGTGAGGCGGGTAGGTAGAGAGTGAGGCGGGTAGGTAGAGAGTGAGGCGGGTAGGTAGAGAGTGAGGCGGGTAGGTAGAGAGTGAGGCGGGTAGGTAGAGAGTGAGGCGGGTAGGTAGAGAGTGAGACGGTTAGGTAGAGAGTGAGGCGGGTAGGTAGAGAGTGAGGCGGTAGGTAGAGAGTGAGGCGGGTAGGTAGAGAGTGAGGCGGTTAGGTAGAGAGTGAGGCGGGTAGGTAGAGAGTGAGGCGGGTAGGTAGAGAGTGAGGCGGGTAGGTAGAGAGTGGGGCGGGTAGGTAGAGAGTGAGGCGGGTAGGTAGAGAGTGAGGCGGGTAGGTAGAGAGTGAGGCGGGTAGGTAGAGAGTGAGGCGGGTAGGTAGAGAGTGAGGCGGGTAGGTAGAGAGTGAGACGGTTAGGTAGAGAGTGAGGCGGGTAGGTAGAGAGTGAGGCGGGTAGGTAGAGAGTGAGGAGGGTAGGTAGAGAGTGAGGCGGGTAGGTAGAGAGTGAGGCGGGTAGGTAGAGAGTGAGACGGTTAGGTAGAGAGTGAGGCGGTAGGTAGAGAGTGAGGCGGGTAGGTAGAGAGTGAGGCGGGTAGGTAGAGAGTGAGGCGGGTAGGTAGAGAGTGAGACGGTTAGGTAGAGAGTGAGGCGGGTAGGTAGAGAGTGAGGCGGGTAGGTAGAGAGTGAGGCGGGTAGGTAGAGAGTGAGGCGGGTAGGTAGAGAGTGAGGCGGGTAGGTAGAGAGTGAGACGGTTAGGTAGAGAGTGAGGCGGGTAGGTAGAGAGTGAGGCGGGTAGGTAGAGAGTGAGGCGGGTAGGTAGAGAGTGAGGCGGGTAGGTAGAGAGTGAGGCGGGTAGGTAGAGAGTGAGGCGGGTAGGTAGAGAGTGAGTGAGACGGTTAGGTAGAGAGTGAGGCGGGTAGGTAGAGAGTGAGGCGGGTAGGTAGAGAGTGAGGCGGGTAGGTAGAGAGTGAGGCGGGTAGGTAGAGAGTGAGGCGGGTAGGTAGAGAGTGAGGCGGGTAGGTAGAGAGTGAGGCGGGTAGGTAGAGAATGAGTGAAGCGGGTAGGTAGAGTGAGTGAGGCTGGTAGGTAGAGATTGATTCAGGCGGGTAGGTACAGAGTGAGTGAGGAGGGTAGGTAGAGAGTGAGTGATTTAGATAGGTAGAGAGTGAGTGAGGCGGGTAGATACAGAGTGAGTGCGGTGGGTGGATAGAGAGTGAGTGAGGCGGGTAGGTAGAGAGTGAGTGTGGCGGGTAGGTAGAGTGAGGGGGGCGGAGAGGTAGAGAGTGAGTGAGGCGGGTAGGTAGAATGTGAGTGCGGCGGGTTGATAGAGAGTGAGTGCGGTGGGTAGGTAGAGAGTGCGTGAGGCGGGTAGGTAGAGAGTTAGTAAGGCGGGTAGGTAGAGAATGAGTGAAGCGGGTAGGTGGAGAGTGAGTGAGGTGGGGTAGGTAGAGAGTGAGTGCGGCGGGAAGGTAGAGAATGAGTGAAGCGGGTAGGTAGAGTGAGTGAGGTGGGTAGGTAGAGAGTGAGTGCGGCGGGAAGGTAGAGAGTGAGTGATGCGGGTAGGAAAGGAGTGAGTGAGGTGGATATGTAGAGAGCCAGTGAGGCGGGTAGGTAGAGAGTGAGAGTGGCGGGTAGGTAGAGAGTGAGTGAGGCGGATAGGTAGAGAGTGAATGAGGCAGGTAGGTAGAGATTGGGTGTGTCTATTAGGTAGAGAGTGAGTGGAGCGGAGAGATAGAAAGTGAGTTAGGCGGATAGGTAGAGAGTGAGTGAGGCGCGTAGCTAGAGACTGAGTGAGGAGGCTAGGTACAGAGTGAGTGAGTGGGTAGGTAGAGAGTGTGTGCGTCGTGTAGGTAGAGAGTGAGTGGGACGGATAGGTAGAGAGTGAGTGCGGCGGGTAGGAAGAGTGAGTGTGGCGTCTAGGTAGAGAGTGAGTGAGACGGGTAGGTAGAGAGTGAGTTGGATAGGTAGAGAGTGAGTGAGACGGGTAGGTAGAGAGTGAGTGAGTTGTATAGGTAGAGAGTGAGTGAGTTGGATAGGTAGAGAGTGAGTGAGGCGGGTATATACAGAGTGTGTGCTGCGCGTAGGTAGAGAGTAAGTGCGGAGGGTAGGTAGAAAGTGAGTGAGGCGGGTTGGTGGAGAGTTAGTGAGGCGGGTAGGTAGAGAGTGAGTGAGGCGGGTAGGTAGAGAGTGAGTGAGGCGGGTAGGTAGAGAGTGAGTTAGGCGGGTAGACAGAGAGTGAGTAAGGTAGGTAGGTAGAGTATGAGTGAGGCGTGTAGGTAGAGAGTGAGTGAGGCGGGTAGGTAGAGAGTGAGTGAGGTGGGTAGGTAGAGAGTGAGTGAGGCGGGTAGGTAGAGAGTGAGTGAGGCGGGTAGGTAGAGAGTGAGTGAGGTGGGTAGGTACAGAGTGAGTGAGGCGGGTAGGTAGAGAGTGAGTAAGGCAGGTAGGTAGAGAGTGAGTGAGGCGTGTAGGTAGAGAGTGAGTGAGGCGGGTAGGTAGAGAGTGAGTGAGGCGGGTAGGTAGAGAGTGAGTCGGATAGGTAGAGAGTGAGTGAGGCGGGTAGGTAGAAAGCGAGTGAGGCGGGTAGGTAGAGAGTGAGTGAGGCGGGTAGGTAGAGAGTGAGTTAGGCGGGTAGATACAGAGTGAGTAAGGTAGGTAGGTAGAGTATGAGTGAGGCGTGTAGGTAGAGAGTGAGTGAGGCGGGTAGGTAGAGAGTGAGTGAGGTGGGTAGGTAGAGAGTGAGTGAGGCGTGTAGGTAGAGAGTGAGTGAGGCGGGTAGGTAGAGAGTGAGTGAGGTGGGTAGGTAGAGAGTGAGTGAGGCGGGTAGGTAGAGAGTGAGTAAGGCAGGTAGGTAGAGAGTGAGTGAGGCGGGTAGGTAGAGAGTGAGTGAGGCGGGTAGGTAGAGAGTGAGTGAGGCGGGTAGGTAGAGAGTGAGTGTGGCGTGTATGTAGAGAATGAGTGAGGCGGATAGGTAGTGAATGAGTGAAGCGGGTAGGTAGAGTGAGTGAGGTGGGTAGGTAGAGAGTGAGTGCGGCGGGAAGGTAGAGAGTGAGTGATGCGGGTAGGAAAGGAGTGAGTGAGGTGGATATGTAGAGAGCCAGTGAGGCGGGTAGGTAGAGAGTGAGAGTGGCGGGTAGGTAGAGAGTGAGTGTGGCGTGTATGTAGAGAATGAGTGAGGCGGATAGGTAGTGAATGAGTGCGGCGGGTAGGTGGAGAGTGAGTGAGGCGGGTAGGTAGAGAGTGAGTGTGGCGGGTAGGTAGAGAGTGAATGCGGCAGATAGGTATAGAGTGAAAGGGGCGGAGGGGTAGGGAATGATTCAGGCGGGTAGTTAGAGAGTGAGTGGGCGGGTAGGTAGAGAGTGTGTGAGGTGGTTAGGTAGAGAGTGAGGGTGGCGGGTAGGTAGAGAGTGAGTGGGGCGGGCAGGTAAAGAGTGATGGGGCAGGTAGGTAGAGAGTGAGTGAGCCGCGTAGGTAGAGTGTGAGAGCGGCGGGTAGGTAGAGAGTGAGTTCGGCGGGTGGGTAGAGAGTGAGTGGGGCGGATATGTAGAGAGTGAGTGCGGCGTGTATGTAGAGAGTGAGTGGGCGGATACGTAGAGAGTGAGTGGGGTGGGTAGGTACGGATTAAGTGCGACGGGTATGTACAGAGTGAGTGGGCGAATAATTGGAGAGTGAGTGGAGTGGGTAGCTAGGGAGAGAGTGCGGCGAGTAGATAGAGAGTGAGTGGGGTGGGTAGGTAGAGATTGAGTGGGGCGAATGGGTAGAGAGTGAGTGAGGCGAAAAGGTAGAGTGAGTGAGGCGAATAGGTAGAGTGAGTGAGGCCGGTAGATAGAGATTGAGTGACGTGGGTAGGTATAGAGTGAGTGAGGCGGGAAGGTAGAGAGTGAGTGAGGCAGGTAGGTAGACAGTGAGTGAGGCGGGTAGGTAGAGAGTTAGTGTGGCGGGTAGGTAGAGAGTGATTGCGGCGGGTAGGTAAGATTTATTGAGGCGGATAGGTAGAGAGTGAGTGCGGCGGGTATGTAGAGAGTGAGTGAGACGGGTAGGTAGACAGTGAGTGAGGCAGGTAGGTAGAGAGTGAGTGCGGCGGGTAGGTAAGATTTATTGAGGCGGATAGGTAGAGAGTGAGTGCGGCGGGTATGTAGAGAGTGAGTGAGACGGGTAGGTAGAGAGTGAGTGGCGGGTAGGTAGAGATTGAGACGGATAGGTAGAGAGTGTGTGAGACATGTAGGTAGAGAGTGAGTGAGGCGGGTAGGTAGAGATTGAGTGAGGCGGATAGGTAGAGAGTGAGTGAGGCGGGTAGGTGAGAGTGAGTTAGGCGGGTAGGTAGAGAGTGAGTGAGGCTGGCAGGTAGAGATTGATTCAGGCGGGTAAGTAGAGAGTGAGTGAGGCGGGTAGGTAGAGAGTGAGGCGGGTAGGTAGAGAGTGAGGCGGGTAGGTAGAGAGTGAGGCGGGTAGGTAGAGAGTGAGGCGGGTAGGTAGAGAGTGAGGCGGGTAGGTAGAGAGTGAGGCGGGTAGGTAGGGAGTGAGGCGGGTAGGTAGAGAGTGAGGCGGGTAGGTAGAGAGTGAGGCGGTTAGGTAGAGAGTGAGGCGGGTAGGTAGAGAGTGAGGCGGGTAGGTAGAGAGTGAGGCGGGTAGGTAGAGAGTGAGGCGGGTAGGTAGAGAGTGAGGCGGGTAGGTAGAGAGTGAGGCGGGTAGGTAGAGAGTGAGGCGGGTAGGTAGAGAGTGAGGCGGTTAGGTAGAGAGTGAGGCGGGTAGGTAGAGAGTGAGGCGGGTAGGTAGAGAGTGAGGCGGGTAGGTAGAGAGTGAGGCGGGTAGGTAGAGAGTGAGACGGTTAGGTAGAGAGTGAGGCGGGTAGGTAGAGAGTGAGGCGGGTAGGTAGAGAGTGAGGCGGGTAGGTAGAGAGTGAGGCGGGTAGGTAGAGAGTGAGGCGGGTAGGTAGAGAGTGAGACGGTTAGGTAGAGAGTGAGGCGGGTAGGTAGAGAGTGAGGCGGGTAGGTAGAGAGTGAGGCGGGTAGGTAGAGAGTGAGGCGGGTAGGTAGAGAGTGAGGCGGGTAGGTAGAGAGTGAGGACGGGTAGGTAGAGAGTGAGGCGGGTAGGTAGAGAGTGAGGCGGGTAGGTAGAGAGTGAGGCGGGTAGGTAGAGAGTGAGGCGGGTAGGTAGAGAGTGAGGCGGGTAGGTAGAGAGTGAGGCGGGTAGGTAGAGAGTGAGTGAGACGGTTAGGTAGAGAGTGAGGCGGGTAGGTAGAGAGTGAGGCGGGTAGGTAGAGAGTGAGGCGGGTAGGTAGAGAGTGAGGCGGGTAGGTAGAGAGTGAGACGGTTAGGTAGAGAGTGAGGCGGGTAGGTAGAGAGTGAGGCGGGTAGGTAGAGAGTGAGGCGGGTAGGTAGAGAGTGAGGCGGGTAGGTAGAGAATGAGTGAAGCGGGTAGGTAGAGTGAGTGAGGCTGGTAGGTAGAGATTGATTCAGGCGGGTAGGTACAGAGTGAGTGAGGAGGGTAGGTAGAGAGTGAGTGATTTAGATAGGTAGAGAGTGAGTGAGGCGGGTAGATACAGAGTGAGTGCGGTGGGTGGATAGAGAGTGAGTGAGGCGGGTAGGTAGAGAGTGAGTGTGGCGGGTAGGTAGAGTGAGGGGGGCGGAGAGGTAGAGAGTGAGTGAGGCGGGTAGGTAGAATGTGAGTGCGGCGGGTTGATAGAGATTGAGTGCGGTGGGTAGGTAGAGAGTGCGTGAGGCGGGTAGGTAGAGAGTTAGTAAGGCGGGTAGGTAGAGAATGAGTGAAGCGGGTAGGTGGAGAGTGAGTGAGGTGGGGTAGGTAGAGAGTGAGTGCGGCGGGAAGGTAGAGAATGAGTGAAGCGGGTAGGTAGAGTGAGTGAGGTGGGTAGGTAGAGAGTGAGTGCGGCGGGAAGGTAGAGAGTGAGTGATGCGGGTAGGAAAGGAGTGAGTGAGGTGGATATGTAGAGAGCCAGTGAGGCGGGTAGGTAGAGAGTGAGACTGGCGGGTAGGTAGAGAGTGAGTGAGGCGGATAGGTAGAGAGTGAATGAGGCAGGTAGGTAGAGATTGGGTGTGTCTATTAGGTAGAGAGTGAGTGGAGCGGAGAGATAGAAAGTGAGTTAGGCGGATAGGTAGAGAGTGAGTGAGGCGCGTAGCTAGAGACTGAGTGAGGCGGGTAGGTAGAGAGTGAGTTAGGCGGGTAGACAGAGAGTGAGTAAGGTAGGTAGGTAGAGTATGAGTGAGGCGTGTAGGTAGAGAGTGAGTGAGGCGGGTAGGTAGAGAGTGAGTGAGGTGGGTAGGTAGAGAGTGAGTGAGGCGGGTAGGTAGAGAGTGAGTGAGGCGGGTAGGTAGAGAGTGAGTGAGGTGGGTAGGTACAGAGTGAGTGAGGCGGGTAGGTAGAGAGTGAGTAAGGCAGGTAGGTAGAGAGTGAGTGAGGCGTGTAGGTAGAGAGTGAGTGAGGCGGGTAGGTAGAGAGTGAGTGAGGCGGGTAGGTAGAGAGTGAGTCGGATAGGTAGAGAGTGAGTGAGGCGGGTAGGTAGAAAGCGAGTGAGGCGGGTAGGTAGAGAGTGAGTGAGGCGGGTAGGTAGAGAGTGAGTTAGGCGGGTAGATACAGAGTGAGTAAGGTAGGTAGGTAGAGTATGAGTGAGGCGTGTAGGTAGAGAGTGAGTGAGGCGGGTAGGTAGAGAGTGAGTGAGGTGGGTAGGTAGAGAGTGAGTGAGGCGTGTAGGTAGAGAGTGAGTGAGGCGGGTAGGTAGAGAGTGAGTGAGGTGGGTAGGTAGAGAGTGAGTGAGGCGGGTAGGTAGAGAGTGAGTAAGGCAGGTAGGTAGAGAGTGAGTGACGCGTGTAGGTAGAGAGTGAGTGAGGCGGGTAGGTAGAGAGTGAGTGAGGCGGGTAGGTAGAGAGTGAGTGTGGCGTGTATGTAGAGAATGAGTGAGGCGGATAGGTAGTGAATGAGTGAAGCGGGTAGGTAGAGTGAGTGAGGTGGGTAGGTAGAGAGTGAGTGCGGCGGGAAGGTAGAGAGTGAGTGATGCGGGTAGGAAAGGAGTGAGTGAGGTGGATATGTAGAGAGCCAGTGAGGCGGGTAGGTAGAGAGTGAGAGTGGCGGGTAGGTAGAGAGTGAGTGTGGCGTGTATGTAGAGAATGAGTGAGGCGGATAGGTAGTGAATGAGTGCGGCGGGTAGGTGGAGAGTGAGTGAGGCGGGTAGGTAGAGAGTGAGTGTGGCGGGTAGGTAGAGAGTGAATGCGGCAGATAGGTATAGAGTGAAAGGGGCGGAGGGGTAGGGAATGATTCAGGCGGGTAGTTAGAGAGTGAGTGGGGCGGGTAGGTAGAGAGTGTGTGAGGTGGTTAGGTAGAGAGTGAGGGTGGCGGGTAGGTAGAGAGTGAGTGGGGCGGGCAGGTAAAGAGTGATGGGGCAGGTAGGTAGAGAGTGAGTGAGCCGCGTAGGTAGAGTGTGAGAGCGGCGGGTAGGTAGAGAGTGAGTTCGGCGGGTGGGTAGAGAGTGAGTGGGGCGGATATGTAGAGAGTGAGTGCGGCGTGTATGTAGAGAGTGAGTGGGCGGATACGTAGAGAGTGAGTGGGGTGGGTAGGTACGGATTAAGTGCGACGGGTATGTACAGAGTGAGTGGGCGAATAATTGGAGAGTGAGTGGAGTGGGTAGCTAGGGAGAGAGTGCGGCGAGTAGATAGAGAGTGAGTGGGGTGGGTAGGTAGAGATTGAGTGGGGCGAATGGGTAGAGAGTGAGTGAGGCGAAAAGGTAGAGTGAGTGAGGCGAATAGGTAGAGTGAGTGAGGCCGGTAGATAGAGATTGAGTGACGTGGGTAGGTATAGAGTGAGTGAGGCGGGAAGGTAGAGAGTGAGTGAGGCAGGTAGGTAGACAGTGAGTGAGGCGGGTAGGTAGAGAGTTAGTGTGGCGGGTAGGTAGAGAGTGATTGCGGCGGGTAGGTAAGATTTATTGAGGCGGATAGGTAGAGAGTGAGTGCGGCGGGTATGTAGAGAGTGAGTGAGACGGGTAGGTAGACAGTGAGTGAGGCAGGTAGGTAGAGAGTGAGTGCGGCGGGTAGGTAAGATTTATTGAGGCGGATAGGTAGAGAGTGAGTGCGGCGGGTATGTAGAGAGTGAGTGAGACGGGTAGGTAGAGAGTGAGTGGCGGGTAGGTAGAGATTGAGACGGATAGGTAGAGAGTGTGTGAGACATGTAGGTAGAGAGTGAGTGAGGCGGGTAGGTAGAGATTGAGTGAGGCGGATAGGTAGAGAGTGAGTGAGGCGGGTAGGTGGAGAGTGAGTTAGGCGGGTAGGTAGAGAGTGAGTGAGGCTGGCAGGTAGAGATTGATTCAGGCGGGTAAGTAGAGAGTGAGTGAGGCGGGTAGGTAGAGAGTGAGGCGGGTAGGTAGAGAGTGAGGCGGGTAGGTAGAGAGTGAGGCGGGTAGGTAGAGAGTGAGGCGGGTAGGTAGAGAGTGAGGCGGGTAGGTAGAGAGTGAGGCGGGTAGGTAGGGAGTGAGGCGGGTAGGTAGAGAGTGAGGCGGGTAGGTAGAGAGTGAGACGGTTAGGTAGAGAGTGAGGCGGGTAGGTAGAGAGTGAGGCGGGTAGGTAGAGAGTGAGGCGGGTAGGTAGAGAGTGAGGCGGGTAGGTAGAGAGTGAGGCGGGTAGGTAGAGAGTGAGGCGGGTAGGTAGAGAGTGAGGCGGGTAGGTAGAGAGTGAGGCGGTTAGGTAGAGAGTGAGGCGGGTAGGTAGAGAGTGAGGCGGGTAGGTAGAGAGTGAGGCGGGTAGGTAGAGAGTGAGGCGGGTAGGTAGAGAGTGAGGACGGTTAGGTAGAGAGTGAGGCGGGTAGGTAGAGAGTGAGGCGGGTAGGTAGAGAGTGAGGCGGGTAGGTAGAGAGTGAGGCGGGTAGGTAGAGAGTGAGGCGGGTAGGTAGAGAGTGAGACGGTTAGGTAGAGAGTGAGGCGGGTAGGTAGAGAGTGAGGCGGGTAGGTAGAGAGTGAGGCGGGTAGGTAGAGAGTGAGGCGGGTAGGTAGAGAGTGAGACGGTTAGGTAGAGAGTGAGGCGGGTAGGTAGAGAGTGAGGCGGGTAGGTAGAGAGTGAGGCGGGTAGGTAGAGAGTGAGGCGGGTAGGTAGAGAGTGAGGCGGGTAGGTAGAGAGTGAGACGGTTAGGTAGAGAGTGAGGCGGGTAGGTAGAGAGTGAGGCGGGTAGGTAGAGAGTGAGGCGGGTAGGTAGAGAGTGAGGCGGGTAGGTAGAGAGTGAGGCGGGTAGGTAGAGAGTGAGGCGGGTAGGTAGAGAGTGAGTGAGACGGTTAGGTAGAGAGTGAGGCGGGTAGGTAGAGAGTGAGGCGGGTAGGTAGAGAGTGAGGCGGGTAGGTAGAGAGTGAGGCGGGTAGGTAGAGAGTGAGACGGTTAGGTAGAGAGTGAGGCGGGTAGGTAGAGAGTGAGGCGGGTAGGTAGAGAGTGAGGCGGGTAGGTAGAGAGTGAGGCGGGTAGGTAGAGAATGAGTGAAGCGGGTAGGTAGAGTGAGTGAGGCTGGTAGGTAGAGATTGATTCAGGCGGGTAGGTACAGAGTGAGTGAGGAGGGTAGGTAGAGAGTGAGTGATTTAGATAGGTAGAGAGTGAGTGAGGCGGGTAGATACAGAGTGAGTGCGGTGGGTGGATAGAGAGTGAGTGAGGCGGGTAGGTAGAGAGTGAGTGTGGCGGGTAGGTAGAGTGAGGGGGGCGGAGAGGTAGAGAGTGAGTGAGGCGGGTAGGTAGAATGTGAGTGCGGCGGGTTGATAGAGATTGAGTGCGGTGGGTAGGTAGAGAGTGCGTGAGGCGGGTAGGTAGAGAGTTAGTAAGGCGGGTAGGTAGAGAATGAGTGAAGCGGGTAGGTGGAGAGTGAGTGAGGTGGGGTAGGTAGAGAGTGAGTGCGGCGGGAAGGTAGAGAATGAGTGAAGCGGGTAGGTAGAGTGAGTGAGGTGGGTAGGTAGAGAGTGAGTGCGGCGGGAAGGTAGAGAGTGAGTGATGCGGGTAGGAAAGGAGTGAGTGAGGTGGATATGTAGAGAGCCAGTGAGGCGGGTAGGTAGAGAGTGAGACTGGCGGGTAGGTAGAGAGTGAGTGAGGCGGATAGGTAGAGAGTGAATGAGGCAGGTAGGTAGAGATTGGGTGTGTCTATTAGGTAGAGAGTGAGTGGAGCGGAGAGATAGAAAGTGAGTTAGGCGGATAGGTAGAGAGTGAGTGAGGCGCGTAGCTAGAGACTGAGTGAGGCGGGTAGGTAGAGAGTGAGTTAGGCGGGTAGACAGAGAGTGAGTAAGGTAGGTAGGTAGAGTATGAGTGAGGCGTGTAGGTAGAGAGTGAGTGAGGCGGGTAGGTAGAGAGTGAGTGAGGTGGGTAGGTAGAGAGTGAGTGAGGCGGGTAGGTAGAGAGTGAGTGAGGCGGGTAGGTAGAGAGTGAGTGAGGTGGGTAGGTACAGAGTGAGTGAGGCGGGTAGGTAGAGAGTGAGTAAGGCAGGTAGGTAGAGAGTGAGTGAGGCGTGTAGGTAGAGAGTGAGTGAGGCGGGTAGGTAGAGAGTGAGTGAGGCGGGTAGGTAGAGAGTGAGTCGGATAGGTAGAGAGTGAGTGAGGCGGGTAGGTAGAAAGCGAGTGAGGCGGGTAGGTAGAGAGTGAGTGAGGCGGGTAGGTAGAGAGTGAGTTAGGCGGGTAGATACAGAGTGAGTAAGGTAGGTAGGTAGAGTATGAGTGAGGCGTGTAGGTAGAGAGTGAGTGAGGCGGGTAGGTAGAGAGTGAGTGAGGTGGGTAGGTAGAGAGTGAGTGAGGCGTGTAGGTAGAGAGTGAGTGAGGCGGGTAGGTAGAGAGTGAGTGAGGTGGGTAGGTAGAGAGTGAGTGAGGCGGGTAGGTAGAGAGTGAGTAAGGCAGGTAGGTAGAGAGTGAGTGACGCGTGTAGGTAGAGAGTGAGTGAGGCGGGTAGGTAGAGAGTGAGTGAGGCGGGTAGGTAGAGAGTGAGTGTGGCGTGTATGTAGAGAATGAGTGAGGCGGATAGGTAGTGAATGAGTGAAGCGGGTAGGTAGAGTGAGTGAGGTGGGTAGGTAGAGAGTGAGTGCGGCGGGAAGGTAGAGAGTGAGTGATGCGGGTAGGAAAGGAGTGAGTGAGGTGGATATGTAGAGAGCCAGTGAGGCGGGTAGGTAGAGAGTGAGAGTGGCGGGTAGGTAGAGAGTGAGTGTGGCGTGTATGTAGAGAATGAGTGAGGCGGATAGGTAGTGAATGAGTGCGGCGGGTAGGTGGAGAGTGAGTGAGGCGGGTAGGTAGAGAGTGAGTGTGGCGGGTAGGTAGAGAGTGAATGCGGCAGATAGGTATAGAGTGAAAGGGGCGGAGGGGTAGGGAATGATTCAGGCGGGTAGTTAGAGAGTGAGTGGGGCGGGTAGGTAGAGAGTGTGTGAGGTGGTTAGGTAGAGAGTGAGGGTGGCGGGTAGGTAGAGAGTGAGTGGGGCGGGCAGGTAAAGAGTGATGGGGCAGGTAGGTAGAGAGTGAGTGAGCCGCGTAGGTAGAGTGTGAGAGCGGCGGGTAGGTAGAGAGTGAGTTCGGCGGGTGGGTAGAGAGTGAGTGGGGCGGATATGTAGAGAGTGAGTGCGGCGTGTATGTAGAGAGTGAGTGGGCGGATACGTAGAGAGTGAGTGGGGTGGGTAGGTACGGATTAAGTGCGACGGGTATGTACAGAGTGAGTGGGCGAATAATTGGAGAGTGAGTGGAGTGGGTAGCTAGGGAGAGAGTGCGGCGAGTAGATAGAGAGTGAGTGGGGTGGGTAGGTAGAGATTGAGTGGGGCGAATGGGTAGAGAGTGAGTGAGGCGAAAAGGTAGAGTGAGTGAGGCGAATAGGTAGAGTGAGTGAGGCCGGTAGATAGAGATTGAGTGACGTGGGTAGGTATAGAGTGAGTGAGGCGGGAAGGTAGAGAGTGAGTGAGGCAGGTAGGTAGACAGTGAGTGAGGCGGGTAGGTAGAGAGTTAGTGTGGCGGGTAGGTAGAGAGTGATTGCGGCGGGTAGGTAAGATTTATTGAGGCGGATAGGTAGAGAGTGAGTGCGGCGGGTATGTAGAGAGTGAGTGAGACGGGTAGGTAGACAGTGAGTGAGGCAGGTAGGTAGAGAGTGAGTGCGGCGGGTAGGTAAGATTTATTGAGGCGGATAGGTAGAGAGTGAGTGCGGCGGGTATGTAGAGAGTGAGTGAGACGGGTAGGTAGAGAGTGAGTGGCGGGTAGGTAGAGATTGAGACGGATAGGTAGAGAGTGTGTGAGACATGTAGGTAGAGAGTGAGTGAGGCGGGTAGGTAGAGATTGAGTGAGGCGGATAGGTAGAGAGTGAGTGAGGCGGGTAGGTGGAGAGTGAGTTAGGCGGGTAGGTAGAGAGTGAGTGAGGCTGGCAGGTAGAGATTGATTCAGGCGGGTAAGTAGAGAGTGAGTGAGGCGGGTAGGTAGAGAGTGAGGCGGGTAGGTAGAGAGTGAGGCGGGTAGGTAGAGAGTGAGGCGGGTAGGTAGAGAGTGAGGCGGGTAGGTAGAGAGTGAGGCGGGTAGGTAGAGAGTGAGGCGGGTAGGTAGAGAGTGAGGCGGGTAGGTAGAGAGTGAGACGGTTAGGTAGAGAGTGAGGCGGGTAGGTAGAGAGTGAGGCGGGTAGGTAGAGAGTGAGGCGGGTAGGTAGAGAGTGAGGCGGGTAGGTAGAGAGTGAGGCGGGTAGGTAGAGAGTGAGGCGGGTAGGTAGAGAGTGAGGCGGGTAGGTAGAGAGTGAGGCGGTTAGGTAGAGAGTGAGGCGGGTAGGTAGAGAGTGAGGCGGGTAGGTAGAGAGTGAGGCGGGTAGGTAGAGAGTGAGGCGGGTAGGTAGAGAGTGAGACGGTTAGGTAGAGAGTGAGGCGGGTAGGTAGAGAGTGAGGCGGGTAGGTAGAGAGTGAGGCGGGTAGGTAGAGAGTGAGGCGGGTAGGTAGAGAGTGAGGCGGGTAGGTAGAGAGTGAGACGGTTAGGTAGAGAGTGAGGCGGGTAGGTAGAGAGTGAGGCGGGTAGGTAGAGAGTGAGGCGGGTAGGTAGAGAGTGAGGCGGGTAGGTAGAGAGTGAGACGGTTAGGTAGAGAGTGAGGCGGGTAGGTAGAGAGTGAGGCGGGTAGGTAGAGAGTGAGGCGGGTAGGTAGAGAGTGAGGCGGGTAGGTAGAGAGTGAGGCGGGTAGGTAGAGAGTGAGGCGGGTAGGTAGAGAGTGAGACGGTTAGGTAGAGAGTGAGGCGGGTAGGTAGAGAGTGAGGCGGGTAGGTAGAGAGTGAGGCGGGTAGGTAGAGAGTGAGGCGGGTAGGTAGAGAGTGAGGCGGGTAGGTAGAGAGTGAGGCGGGTAGGTAGAGAGTGAGTGAGACGGTTAGGTAGAGAGTGAGGCGGGTAGGTAGAGAGTGAGGCGGGTAGGTAGAGAGTGAGGCGGGTAGGTAGAGAGTGAGGCGGGTAGGTAGAGAGTGAGACGGTTAGGTAGAGAGTGAGGCGGGTAGGTAGAGAGTGAGGCGGGTAGGTAGAGAGTGAGGCGGGTAGGTAGAGAGTGAGGCGGGTAGGTAGAGAATGAGTGAAGCGGGTAGGTAGAGTGAGTGAGGCTGGTAGGTAGAGATTGATTCAGGCGGGTAGGTACAGAGTGAGTGAGGAGGGTAGGTAGAGAGTGAGTGATTTAGATAGGTAGAGAGTGAGTGAGGCGGGTAGATACAGAGTGAGTGCGGTGGGTGGATAGAGAGTGAGTGAGGCGGGTAGGTAGAGAGTGAGTGTGGCGGGTAGGTAGAGTGAGGGGGGCGGAGAGGTAGAGAGTGAGTGAGGCGGGTAGGTAGAATGTGAGTGCGGCGGGTTGATAGAGATTGAGTGCGGTGGGTAGGTAGAGAGTGCGTGAGGCGGGTAGGTAGAGAGTTAGTAAGGCGGGTAGGTAGAGAATGAGTGAAGCGGGTAGGTGGAGAGTGAGTGAGGTGGGGTAGGTAGAGAGTGAGTGCGGCGGGAAGGTAGAGAATGAGTGAAGCGGGTAGGTAGAGTGAGTGAGGTGGGTAGGTAGAGAGTGAGTGCGGCGGGAAGGTAGAGAGTGAGTGATGCGGGTAGGAAAGGAGTGAGTGAGGTGGATATGTAGAGAGCCAGTGAGGCGGGTAGGTAGAGAGTGAGACTGGCGGGTAGGTAGAGAGTGAGTGAGGCGGATAGGTAGAGAGTGAATGAGGCAGGTAGGTAGAGATTGGGTGTGTCTATTAGGTAGAGAGTGAGTGGAGCGGAGAGATAGAAAGTGAGTTAGGCGGATAGGTAGAGAGTGAGTGAGGCGCGTAGCTAGAGACTGAGTGAGGAGGCTAGGTACAGAGTGAGTGAGGTGGGTAGGTAGAGAGTGTGTGCGTCGTGTAGGTAGAGAGTGAGTGGGACGGATAGGTAGAGAGTGAGTGCGGCGGGTAGGAAGAGTGAGTGTGGCGTCTAGGTAGAGAGTGAGTGAGACGGGTAGGTAGAGAGTGAGTTGGATAGGTAGAGAGTGAGTGAGACGGGTAGGTAGAGAGTGAGTGAGTTGTATAGGTAGAGAGTGAGTGAGTTGGATAGGTAGAGAGTGAGTGAGGCGGGTATATACAGAGTGTGTGCTGCGCGTAGGTAGAGAGTAAGTGCGGAGGGTAGGTAGAAAGTGAGTGAGGCGGGTTGGTGGAGAGTTAGTGAGGCGGGTAGGTAGAGAGTGAGTGAGGCGGGTAGGTAGAGAGTGAGTGAGGCGGGTAGGTAGAGAGTGAGTTAGGCGGGTAGATAGAGAGTGAGTAAGGTAGGTAGGTAGAGTATGAGTGAGGCGTGTAGGTAGAGAGTGAGTGAGGCGGGTAGGTAGAGAGTGAGTGAGGTGGGTAGGTAGAGAGTGAGTGAGGCGGGTAGGTAGAGAGTGAGTGAGGCGGGTAGGTAGAGAGTGAGTGAGGTGGGTAGGTACAGAGTGAGTGAGGCGGGTAGGTAGAGAGTGAGTAAGGCAGGTAGGTAGAGAGTGAGTGAGGCGTGTAGGTAGAGAGTGAGTGAGGCGGGTAGGTAGAGAGTGAGTGAGGCGGGTAGGTAGAGAGTGAGTCGGATAGGTAGAGAGTGAGTGAGGCGGGTAGGTAGAAAGCGAGTGAGGCGGGTAGGTAGAGAGTGAGTGAGGCGGGTAGGTAGAGAGTGAGTTAGGCGGGTAGATAGAGAGTGAGTAAGGTAGGTAGGTAGAGTATGAGTGAGGCGTGTAGGTAGAGAGTGAGTGAGGCGGGTAGGTAGAGAGTGAGTGAGGTGGGTAGGTAGAGAGTGAGTGAGGTGGGTAGGTAGAGAGTGAGTGAGGCGTGTAGGTAGAGAGTGAGTGAGGCGGGTAGGTAGAGAGTGAGTGAGGTGGGTAGGTAGAGAGTGAGTGAGGCGGGTAGGTAGAGAGTGAGTAAGGCAGGTAGGTAGAGAGTGAGTGAGGCGTGTTGGTAGAGAGTGAGTGAGGCGGGTAGGTAGAGAGTGAGTGAGGCGGGTAGGTAGAGAGTGAGTGTGGCGTGTATGTAGAGAATGAGTGAGGCGGATAGGTAGTGAATGAGTGAAGCGGGTAGGTAGAGTGAGTGAGGTGGGTAGGTAGAGAGTGAGTGCGGCGGGAAGGTAGAGAGTGAGTGATGCGGGTAGGAAAGGAGTGAGTGAGGTGGATATGTAGAGAGCCAGTGAGGCGGGTAGGTAGAGAGTGAGAGTGGCGGGTAGGTAGAGAGTGAGTGAGGCGGATAGGTAGAGAGTGAATGAGGCAGGTAGGTAGAGAGTGGGTGTGTCTATTAGGTAGAGAGTGAGTGGAGCGGAGAGATAGAAAGTGAGTTAGGCGGATAGGTAGAGAGTGAGTGAGGCGCGTAGCTAGAGACTGAGTGAGGAGGCTAGGTACATAGTGAGTGAGGTGGGTAGGTAGAGAGTGTGTGCGTCGTGTAGGTAGAGAGTGAGTGGGACGGATAGGTAGAGAGTGAGTGCGGCGGGTAGGAAGAGTGAGTGTGGCGTCTAGGTAGAGAGTTAGTGAGACGGGTAGGTAGAGAGTGAGTGAGTTGGATAGGTAGAGAGTGAGTGAGACGGGTAGGTAGAGAGTGAGTGAGTTGTATAGGTAGAGAGTGAGTGAGTTGGATAGGTAGAGAGTGAGTGAGGCGGGTAGGTAGAAAGTGAGTGTGGCGGGTTGGTGGAGAGTGAGTGAGGCGGGTTGGTGGAGAGTGAGTGAGGCGGGTAGGTAGAGAGTGAGTGAGGCGGGTAGGTAGAGAGTGAGTGAGGCGGGTAGGTAGAGAGTGAGTGAGGCGGGTAGGTAGAGAGTGAGTGAGGCGGGTAGGTAGAGAGTGAGTTAGGCGGGTAGATAGAGAGTGAGTAAGGTAGGTAGGTAGAGTATGAGTGAGGCGTGTAGGTAGAGAGTGAGTGAGGCGGGTAGGTAGAGAGTGAGTGAGGCGGGTAGGTAGAGAGTGAGTTAGGCGGGTAGATAGAGAGTGAGTAAGGTAGGTAGGTAGAGTATGAGTGAGGCGTGTAGGTAGAGAGTGAGTGAGGCGGGTAGGTAGAGAGTGAGTGAGGCGGGTAGGTAGAGAGTGAGTGAGGTGGGTAGGTAGAGAGTGAGTGAGGCGGGTAGGTAGAGAGTGAGTGAGGCGGGTAGGTAGAGAATGAGTGAGGTGGGTAGGTAGAGAGTGAGTGAGGCGGGTAGGTAGAGAGTGAGTAAGGCAGGTAGGAAGAGAGTGAGTAAGGCGTGTAGGTAGAGAGTGAGTGAGGCGGGTAGGTAGAGAGTGAGTGAGGCGGGTAGGTAGAGAGTGAGTCGGATAGGTAGAGAGCGAGTGATTCGGATAGGTAGAGAATGAGTGATGCTGGAAGGTAGAGAGTGAGTGTGGCGGGTAGGTAGAGAGTGAGTGTGGCGTGTATGTAGAGAATGAGTGCGGCGGGTAGGTGGAGAGTGAGTGAGGCGGGTAGGTAGAGAGTGAGTGTGGCGGGTAGGTAGAGAGTGAGTAAGGCAGATAGGAAGAGAGTGAGTGAGGCGTGTAGGTAGAGAGTGAGTGAGCCGGGTAGGTAGAGAGTGAGTGAGGCGGGTAGGTAGAGAGTGAGTCGGATAGGTAGAGAGCCAGTGATTCGGATAGGTAGAGAATGAGTGATGCTGGTAGGTAAAGAGTGAGTGTGGCGGGTAGGTAGAGAGTGAGTGTGGCGTGTATGTAGAGAATGAGTGAGGCGGATAGGTAGTGAATGAGTGCGGCGGTAGGTGGAGAGTGAGTGAGGCGGGTAGGTAGAGAGTGAGTGTGGCGGGTAGGTAGAGAGTGAATGTGGCAGATAGGTATAGAGTGAAAGGGGCGGAGGGGTAGGGAATGATTCAGGCGGGTAGTTAGAGAGTGAGTGGGCGGGTAGGTAGAGAGTGTGTGAGGTGGTTAGGTAGAGAGTGAGGGTGGCGGGTAGGTAGAGAGTGAGTGGGGCGGGCAGGTAAAGAGTGATGGGGCAGGTAGGTAGAGAGTGAGTGAGCCGCGTAGGTAGAGTGTGAGTGCGGCGGGTAGGTAGAGAGTGAGTTCGGCGGGTGGGTAGAGAGTGAGTGGGGTGGGTAGGTATAGATTGAGTGGGGCTAATGGGTAGAGAGTGAGTGAGGCGAAAGGTAGAGTGAGTGAGGCGAATAGGTAGAGTGAGTGAGGCCGGTAGATAGAGATTGAGTGACGTGGGTAGGTATAGAGTGAGTGAGGCGGGTAGGTAGAGAGTGGGTCGGATGGGTAAGGAGTGACTGAGGTGGATAGGTAGTGAGTGAGTGAGTGAGTGAGGCAGGTAGGTAGAGAGTTATTGTGGTGGATAGGTAGAGAGTGAGTTAGGCAGGTAGGTAGAGAGTGAGTGAGGCGGGTAGCTAGAGAGTGAGTGAAGCGGGTAGGTAGAGAGTGAATGAGGCTGGTAGGTAGAGAATGATTGAGGCGGATAGGTGGAGAGTGAGTGAGGCGTGGAAGTGGAGAGTGAGTTCGGCGGGTAAGTTTAGAGTGAGTGCGGTGGGTAGGTAGAGAGTGAGTGAGGCGGATATGTAGAATGAATGAGGCGGGTAGGTAGAGGATGAGTGCAGCGGGTAGGTAGAGAGTGAGTGCTGCGGGTAGGTAGAGAGTGAGTGCGGCGGATAGGTAGAGAGTGAGAGAGGCGGCTAGGTAGAGAGTGAGTGAGGAGGATAGAAAGTGAGTGATGCAGGTAGATAAAGAGAGTGAGTTCGGCTCTTAGGTAGAGAGTAAGTGGGGTTGGTAGATAGTAAGTGGGGTTGGTAGATAGTGAGTCAGTGAGTCGGAAAGGTAGGTAGTGAGTGAGGCGGGTAGGTACAGAGTGAATGTGGCGGGTATATAGAGAGTGAGTGCGGCGGAAAGGTAGAGAGTGAATGCGGCTGGTAGGTAGAAAGTGAGTGTGGCGGGTAGGTAGAGAGTGGGTGAGGCGGGTAGGTAGAGAGTGAGTGTGGCGTGTATGTAGAGAATGAGTGAGGCGGATAGGTAGTGAATGAGTGCGGCGGGTAGGTGGAGAGTGAGTGAGGCGGGTAGGTAGAGAGTGAGTGTGGCGGGTAGGTAGAGAGTGAATGCGGCAGATAGGTATAGAGTGAAAGGGGCGGAGGGGTAGGGAATGATTCAGGCGGGTAGTTAGAGAGTGAGTGGGGCGGGTAGGTAGAGAGTGTGTGAGGTGGTTAGGTAGAGAGTGAGGGTGGCGGGTAGGTAGAGAGTGAGTGGGGCGGGCAGGTAAAGAGTGATGGGGCAGGTAGGTAGAGAGTGAGTGAGCCGCGTAGGTAGAGTGTGAGTGCGGCGGGTAGGTAGAGAGTGAGTTCGGCTGGTGGGTAGAGAGTGAGTGGGGCGGATATGTAGAGAGTGAGTGCGGCGTGTATGTAGAGAGTGAGTGGGCGGATACGTAGAGAGTGAGTGGGGTGGGTAGGTACGGATTAAGTGCGACGGGTATGTACAGAGTGAGTGGGCGAATAATTGGAGAGTGAGTGGAGTGGGTAGCTTGGGAGAGAGTGCGGCGAGTAGATAGAGAGTGAGTGGGGTGGGTAGGTAGAGATTGAGTGGGGCGAATGGGTAGAGAGTGAGTGAGGCGAAAGGTAGAGTGAGTGAGGCGAATAGGTAGAGTGAGTGAGGCCGGTAGATAGAGATTGAGTGACGTGGGTAGGTATAGAGTGAGTGAGGCGGGTAGGTAGAGAGTGGGTCGGATGGGTAAGGAGTGACTGAGGTGGATAGGTAGTGAGTGAGTGAGTGAGGCAGGTAGGTAGAGAGTTATTGTGGTGGATAGGTAGAGAGTGAGTTAGGCAGGTAGGTAGAGAGTGAGTGAGGCGGGTAGCTAGAGAGTGAGTGAAGCGGGTAGGTAGAGAGTGAATGAGGCTGGTAGGTAGAGAATGATTGAGGCGGATAGGTGGAGAGTGAGTGAGGCGTGGAAGTGGAGAGTGAGTTCGGCGGGTAAGTTTAGAGTGAGTGCGGTGGGTAGGTAGAGAGTGAGTGAGGCGGATATGTAGAATGAATGAGGCGGGTAGGTAGAGGATGAGTGCAGCGGGTAGGTAGAGAGTGAGTGCTGCGGGTAGGTAGAGAGTGAGTGCGGCGGATAGGTAGAGAGTGAGAGAGGCGGCTAGGTAGAGAATGAGTGAGGAGGATAGAAAGTGAGTGATGCAGGTAGATAAAGAGAGTGAGTTCGGCTCTTAGGTAGAGAGTAAGTGGGGTTGGTAGATAGTAAGTGGGGTTGGTAGATAGTGAGTCAGTGAGTCGGAAAGGTAGGTAGTGAGTGAGGCGGGTAGGTACAGAGTGAATGTGGCGGGTATATAGAGAGTGAGTGCGGCGGAAAGGTAGAGAGTGAATGCGGCTGGTAGGTAGAAAGTGAGTGTGGCGGGTAGGTAGAGAGTGAGTGAGGCGGGTAGGTAGAGAGTGAGTGAGGCGGGTAGGTAGAGAGTGAGTGAGGCGAGTAGGTAGAGAGTGAGTGAGGCGGGTAGGTAGAGAGTGAGTGAGGCGAGTAGGTAGAGAGTGAGTGAGGCGGGTAGGTAGAGAGTGAGTGAGGCGAGTAGGTAGAGAGTGAGTGAGGCGGGTAGGTAGAGAGTGAGTGAGGCGAGTAGGTAGAAAGTGAGTGAGGCGAGTAGGTAGAGAGTGAGTGAGGCGGGTAGGTAGAGAGTGAGTGAGGCGAGTAGGTAGAGAGTGAGTGAGGCGGGTAGGTAGAGAGTGAGTGAGGCGAGTAGGTAGAGAGTGAGTGAGGCGGGTAGGTAGAAAGTGAGTGAGGCGGGTAGGTAGAGAGTGAGTGAGGCGGGTAGGTAGAGAGTGAGTGAGGCGGGTAGGTAGAGAGTGAGTGAGGCGGGTAGGTAGAGAGTGAGTGAGGCGAGTAGGTAGAGAGTGAGTGAGGCGGGTAGGTAGAGAGTGAGTGAGGCGGGTAGGTAGAGAGTGAGTGAGGCGGGTAGGTAGAAAGTGAGTGAGGCGAGTAGGTAGAGAGTGAGTGAGGCGGGTAGGTAGAGAGTGAGTGAGGCGAGTAGGTAGAGAGTGAGTGAGGCGGGTAGGTAGAGAGTGAGTGAGGCGAGTAGGTAGAGAGTGAGTGAGGCGGGTAGGTAGAGAGTGAGTGAGGCGAGTAGGTAGAGAGTGAGTGAGGCGGGTAGGTAGAGAGTGAGTCGGATAGGTAGAGAGTGAGTGAGTTGGATATGTAGAGAGTGAGTGAGGCGGGTAGGTGGAGAGTGACTGACGCGTTTAGTTAGAGAGTGAGTGAGGCTCGTAAGTAGAGAGTGAGTGAGACAGATAGGTAGAGAGTGTGTGAGACAGGTATGTAGAGAGTGAATGAGGCGGGTAAATAGAGATTGAGTGAGGCGGATAGGTAGAGAGTGAGTTAGGCGTGTAGGTGGAAAGTGAGTGCTGCGGGTAGGTAGAGAGTGAGTGAGGCGGTTAGGTTGAGAGCGAGTGAGGAGGGATAGGTAGAGAGTGAGTGGGACGGATAGGTAGAGAGTGAGTGCGGCGAGTAGGCAGAGAGTGAGTGAGGCGGTTAGGTAGAGAGTGAGTGAGGCGGGTAGGTAGAGAGGGAGTGGGACGGATAGGTAGAGAGTGAGTGCGGCGAGTAGGCAGAGAGTGAGTGAGGCGGTTAGGTAGAGAGTGAGTGAGGCGGGTAGGTAGAGAGGGAGTGGGACGGATAGGTAGAGAGTGAGTGCGGCGAGTATGGAGAGAGTGAGTGAGCGGATACGTAGAGAGTGAGTGGGGTGTATAGGTCGAGAGTGAGTGAGGCTGGTAGGTAGTGAGTGAGTGGGTCGGGAAAGTAAGAAAGTGAGCCAGGCGGGCAGGTAGGGAGTGAGCGCGGCGGGTAGGTAGAGAGTGAGTGTGGTTGGTAGTTATAGAGTGAGTACGGCTGGTAGGTAGAGAGTGAGTGCGGCGGGTAGGTAGAGAGTGAGTGGAGCGAATAGATAGAGAGTGAGTGAGGTGGGTAGGCATAGAGTATGTGAGGCGGGTAGGTACAGAGTAAGTGCGGCGGGTAGATGGAGAGTGAGTGCGGTGGATAGGTAGAGAGTAAGTGAGGCTGGTAGGTAGTGAGTGAGTGGGTCGGGAAAGTAAGAAAGTCAGGCGGACAGGTAGGGAGTGAGGCGAGTAGGTTGAGAGTTAGTGAGGCAGGTAGGTAGAGAGGGAGTGAGGCGGGTAGGTAAGGAGTGAGTGAGGCGGGTAGGTTGAGTGTGAATGAGGCGTGTAGGTAGAGAGTGAGTGAGTCGGGTAGGTAGAGAATGAGTGATGCTGGTAGGTTGAGTGTGAGTGAGGCGGGTAGGTACAGAGTGAGTGAAGCGGTTAGGTAGAGAGTGAGTGAGGCGGGTAGGTTGAGTGTGAATGAGGCGTGTAGGTAGAGAGTGAGTGAGGCGGGTAGGTAGAGAGTGAGTGAGGCGGGTAGGTAGAGAGTGAGTCGTATAGGTACAGAGTGAGTGAGTCGGATAGGTAGAGAGTGATTAAAGCCGAGTAGTTAGAGTGTGAGTGAGGCGGCTTGTTAGAGTGAGTGAGGCGGGTAGGTAGTGAGTGAGAGAGGCGGGTAGGTAGAGAGTAAGTTAGGCGGGTAGGTGGAGTGTGAGTGAGGCTGGTATGTAGAGATTGATTGAGGCGGGTAAATAGAGAGTGAGAGTGCCGGGTAGGTTGAGAGTGGATGAGGCGTGTAAGATGAGAGTGAGTTCGGCGGGTAGGTAGAGAGTGAGTGCGGCTGGTAGTAGAGAGTGAGTGAGGCTGGTAGTAGAGAGTGAGTGTGGCGGGTAGGTAGAGAGTGGATGAGGCGTGTAAGATGAGAGTGAGTTCGGCGGGTAGGTAGAGAATGAGTGCAGCTGGTAGTAGAGAGTGAGTGAGGAGGGTAGGTAGAGAGTGAGTGAGGAGGGTAGGTAGAGAATGAGTGAGGAGAGTAGGTAGAGAATGAGTGAGGCGGATAGGTAGAGAGTGAGTGAGGCTGGTAGCAGAGAGTGAGTGAGGCGGGTAGGTAGAGAGTGAGTGAGGAGGGTAGGTAGAGAATGAGTGAGGCGGATAGGTAGAGAGTGAGTGGGGTGGGTAGGTAGTGAGTGAGTGAGGCGGGTAGGTAGAGAGTTATTGCGGCGGGTAGGTAGTGAGTGAGTGAGGCAGGTAGGTAGAGAGTTAGTGTGGCGGGTAGGTAGAGAGAGATTGAGGCGGATAGGTAGACAGTGAATGAGGCGCGTAGGTAGAGAGTGAGTAAGGCGGGTAGGTAGAGAGTGAGTCGGATAGGTAGAGAGTGAGTGAGTCGTATAGGTAGAGAGTGAGTGAGGCAGGTAAGTAGAGAGTGAGTGAGGCGGGTAGGTGGAGAGAGAATGAGGCTGATAGGTAGAGATTAATTGAGGCGGATAGGTAGAGAGTTAATGAGGCAGGTAGGTTGAGAGTGAGTGAGGCGTGTAAGTGGAGAGTGAGTGCGGCGGGTATGTTTAGAGCGAGTTCGGCGGGTAGGTAGAGAGTGCGTGAGGTCGATATGCAGAGTGAGTGAGGCGGGTAGTTAGACAGTGAGTGCTGCGAGTAGGTAGAGAGTGAGAGAGGCGGGTAGGTAGAGAGTGAGAGAGGCGGGTAGGTAGAGAGTGAGTGAGGAGGATAGAAAGTGAGTGCGGCGGGTAGGTAGAGAATGAGTGAGGCGGGTAGGTAGAGAGTGATTGCGGCGGGTAGGTAGAGAGTGAGTGGGGCGGGTAGATAGAGATTGAGTGGGGTGGGTAATTAGTGAGTGAGTGAGTCGGATAAGTAGAGAGTGAGTGAGGCGGTTAGGTACAGAGTGAGTGCGGCGGGTATATAGAGAGTGAGTGCGGCGGAAAGGTAGAGAGTGAATGCGGCTGGTAGGTAGAGAGTGAGAGCGGCGGGTAGGTAGAGAGTGAGAGCGGCGGGTAGGTAGAGAGTGAGTGCGGCGGAAAGGTAGAGAGTGAATGCGGCGGGAAGGTAGAGAGTGAGAGCGGCGGGTAGGTAGAGAGTGACTGTGGCGGGTAGGTAGAGAGTGAGTGTGGCGGGTAGGTAGAGAGTGAGTGGGGCGAGAAAGTCAGAAAGTGAGTGAGGCGGGTAGGTAGATAGTGAGTGAGGCGAGTAGGTAGAGAGTGAGTGAGGTGGGTAGGTAGAGAGAGAGTGAGGCGGGTAGATAGAGAGTGAGTGCGGCAGGTAGGTAGAGAGTGAGTGCGGCAGGTAGGTAGAGAGTGAGTGCGGCGAGTAGATAGGGAGTGAGTGGGGTGGGTAGGTAGAGAGGGAATGGGGCGGATAGGTAGAGAGTGAGTTCGTCGTGTATGTAGAGAGTGAGTGGGCGGATACGTAGAGAGTGAGTTGGGTGGGTAGGTAGGGATTGAGTGCGGCGGGTATGTACAGAATGAATGGGCGGATAGTTCGGGTATGTACAGAATGAATGGGCGGATAGTTAGAGAGTGAGTGGGGTGAGTGGGTAGGTAGGGAGTGAGTGCGGCTGGTAGGTAGAGAGTGAGTGCGGCGGATAAGTAGAGAGTGAGTGCGGCGAGTAGGCAGAGAGTGAGTGGGTCGGGAAAGTAAGAAAGTGAGTCAGGCGGGCAGGTAGGAACTGTGGCGAGTAGGTTGAGATTGAGTGAGACGGGTAGGTAGAGAGTTATTAAGGCAGGTAGGTAGAGAGTGAGTGAGACGGGTAGGTAGAGAGTGAGTGAGTCGGGTAGGTAGAGAGTGAGTGAGTCGGGTAGGTAGAGAGTTATTAAGGCGGGTAGGTAGAGAGTGAGTGAGACGGGTAGGTAGAGAGTGAGTGAGTCGGGTAGGTAGAGAGTGAGTGAGTCGGGTAGGTAGAGAGTGAGTGAGTCGGGTAGGTAGAGAGTGAGTGAGACGGGTAGGTAGAGAGCGAGTGAGTCGGGTAGGTAGAGAGTGAGTGAGACGGGTAGGTAGAGAGTGAGTGAGACGGGTAGGTAGAGAGTGAGTGAGACGGGTAGGTAGAGAGTGAGTGAGACGGGTAGGTAGAGAATGATTGAGGCGGGTAGGTAGAGAGTGAGTGAGTCGGGTAGGTAGAGAGGGAGTGAGTCGGGTAGGTAGAGAGTGAGTGAGTCGGGTAGTTAGAGAGTAAGTAAAGCAGGTAGGCAGAGAGTGAGTGAGTCGGGTAGGTAGAGAGTAAGTAAAGCAGGTAGGTAGAGAGTGAGTGAGTCGGGTAGGTAGAGAATGATTGAGGCGGGTAGGTAGAGTGTGAGTGACGTTGGTAGGTTGAGAGTGAGTGAGGCGTGTAAGTAGAAAATGAATGGGCGGATAGTTAGAGAGTGAGTGTGGTGGATAGGTAGTGAGTAAGTGAGGCGGCTAGGTAGAGAGTGAGTGGAGTGGGTAGGTACAGAGTGAGTTAGGCGGGTAGGTAGAGAGTGAGTCGGATAGGTAGAGAGTGAGTGAGTCGTATAGGTAGAGAGTGAGTGAGGCAGGTAAGTATAGAGTGGGTGAGGCGACTAGTTAGAGATTGAGTGAGGCGGGTAGGTGGAGAGAGAATGAGGCGGGTAGGTAGAGAGTGAGTAAGGCGTGTAAGTGGAGAGTGAATTCGGCGGGTAAGTAGAGAGTGCGTGAGGCGGGTAGGTAGAGGATGAGAGAGGCGGGTAGGTAGAGAGTGAGTGATGCAGATAGAAAGTGAGTGCGGCGCTTAGGTAGAGAGTAAATGCGGCGGGTAGGTAGAGAGTGAGTGGGGCGGGTAGATAGAGAGTGATTGCGGCGGGTAGGTAGAGAGTGAGCGGGGCGGGTAGGTAGAGAGTGAATGAGGCGGGTAGGTAGAGAGTGAGTGGGGCGGGTAGATAGAGAGTGATTGCGGCGGGTAGGTAGAGAGTGAGTGGGGCGGGTAGATAGAGAGTGATTGCGGCGGGTAGGTAGAGAGTGAATGGGGCGGGTAGATAGAGAGTGATTGCGGCGGGTAGGTAGAGAGTGAGTGGGTCGGGTAGGTAGAGAGTGAGTGCGGCGCTTAGGTAGAGAGTGAATGAGGCGGGTAGGTAGAGAGTGAGTGCGGCGCTTAGGTAGAGAGTGAATGAGGCGGGTAGGTAGAGAGTGAGTGCGGCGCTTAGGTAGAGAGTGAATGAGGCGGGTAGATAGAGAGTGAATGCGGCGGGTAGGTAGAGAGTGAGTGCGGCGCTTAGGTAGAGAGTGAATGAGGCGGGTAGATAGAGAGTGATTGCGGCGGGTAGGTAGAGAGTGAGTGGGTCGGGTAGATAGAGAGTGAGTGGGGTGGGTAGGTAGAGAGTGAGTGCGGCGCTTAGGTAGAGAGTGAATGAGGCGGGTAGATAGAGAGTGATTGCGGCGGGTAGGTAGAGAGTGAGTGGGGCGGGTAGATAGAGAGTGAGTGGGGTGGGTAGGTAGAGGATGAGAGAGGCGGGTAGGTAGAGAGTGAGTGAGGAGGATAGAGAGTGAGTGATGCAGATAGATAGAAAGTGAGTGCGGCGCTTAGGTAGAGAGTGAGTGCGGCGGGTAGGTAGAGAGTGAGTGAGGCGGATAGGTAGAGAGTGAATGAGGCGGGTAGATAGAGAGTGATTGCGGCGGGTAGGTAGAGAGTGAGTGGGGCGGGTAGATAGAGAGTGAGTGGGGTGGGTAGGTAGTGAGTGAGTGAGTCGGATAGTTAGAGAGTGAGTGAGGCGGGTAGGTACAGAGTGAGTGCGGCGGGTATATAGAGAGTGAGTGCGGCGGAAAGGTAGAGAGTGAGAGCGGCGGGTAGGTAGAGAGTGAGTGTGGCGGGTAGGTAGAGAGTGAGTTGAGCGAGAAAGTCAGAAAGTGAGTGAGGCGGGTAGGTAGATAGTGAGTGAGGTGAGTAGGTAGAGAATGAGTGAGGCGGGTAGGTAGAGAGTGTGTGAGGCAGTTATTTAGAGAGTGGGTGAGGCTCGTAAGTAGAGAGTGAATGAAGCGGATAGGTAGAAAGTGAAAGAGACGGGTAGGTAGAAATTGAGTGCGTCGGGAAGATAGAGAGTGAGTGAGTCGAGTAGGTAGAGAGTGGGAGTGTCGGGTAGATAGAGAGTGAGATAGTGGCGAGTAGGTAGAGAGTGAGTGAGTCGAGTAGGTAGAAAGAGAGTGCGTCGAGTAGATAGAGAGTGGTTACGACGGGTAGGTAGAGAGTGAGTGAGGAGGATAGGTAGATAGTGAGTGAGTCGAGTAGGTAGAGAGTGAGTGAGTCGAGTAGGTAGAGAGTGAGTGGGGCGGGCATGCAGAGAGTAATTGGGGCGGATAGGTAGAGACTGAGTGAGGCGGGTAGCTAGAGAGTGAGTGAGGCGGGTAGGTACACTGAGAGTGCGGCGGGTAGGTAGACAGTAAGTGCGGCGGATATGGTAGAAAGTGAGTGCGGCGCGTAGATGGAGAATGAGTGCAGCGGTTAAATAAAAAGTAAGTGGGGCAGGTAGGTACAGAGTGAGTGAGACGGGTAGGTAGAGAGTGAGTGAGGCGGGTAGTTAGAGAGTGAGTGGGGCGGATATGTAGTGTGCATGAGGCTGGAAGGTAGAATGTGTGTGAGTCGGGTAGGTAGAGAGTGAGTGGGGCGGGTAGGTAGAGAGTGAGTGATGCGGTTAGGTAGAGAGTGAGTGAGGCGGGTAGGTAGGAAGTGAGTGTGGCGGGTAGGTAGGAAGTGAATGAGGTGGGTAGGTAGGGAGTGAGTGCGGCGGGTAGGTAGGGAGTGAATGAGGTGGGTAGATAGGGAGTGAGTGCGGCGGGTAGGTAGGGAGTGAATGAGGTGGGTAGGTAGGGAGTGAGTGTGGCGGGTAGGTAGGGAGTGAATGAGGTGGGTAGGTAGGGAGTGAATGAGGTGGGTAAGTAGGGAGTGAATGAGGTGGGTAGGTAGGGAGTGAATGAGGTGGGTAGGTAGGGAGTGAATGAGGTGGGTAGGTAGGGAGTGAGTGAGGCGGGTAGGTAGGTAGTAAGTGTGGCAGGTAGGTAGGGAGTGAATCAGATGGGTATGTAGGGAGTAAGTGTGGGGCGTAGGTAGGGAGTAAGTGTGGCGCGTAGGTAGGGAGTAAGTGTGGCGGGTAGGTAGAGAGTGAATGAGATGGGTATGTAGGGAGTACGTTTGGCGCGTAGGTAGGGAGAAAGTGTGGCGGGTAGGTAGGGAGTGAATGAGATGGGTATGTAGGGAGTAAGTGTGGCGGGTAGGTAGGGAATAAGTGTGGCGGGTAGGTAGGGAATAAGTGTGGCGGGTAGGTAGGGAATAAGTGTGGCGGGTAGGTAGGGAATAAGTGTGGCGGGTAGGTAGGGAATAAGTGTGGCGGGTAGGTAGGTAGGGAATAAGTGTGGTGGGTAGGTAGGGAATAAGTGTGGTGGGTAGGTAGGGAATAAGTGTGGCGGGTAGGTAGGGAATAAGTGTGGCGGGTAGGTAGGTAGGGAATAAGTGTGGCGGGTAGGTAGGGAATAAGTGTGGCGGGTAGGTAGGGAATAAGTGTGGCGGGTAGGTAGGGAATAAGTGTGGCGGGTAGGTAGGTAGGGAATAAGTGTGGCGGGTAGGTAGGGAATAAGTGTGGCGGGTAGGTAGGGAATAAGAGTGGCGGGTAGGTAGGGAATAAGAGTGGCGGGTAGGTAGGGAATAAGTGTGGCGGGTAGGTAGGGAATAAGAGTGGCGGGTAGGTAGGGAATAAGTGTGGCGGGTAGGTAGGGAATAAGTGTGGCGGGTAGGTAGGGAATAAGAGTGGCGGGTAGGTAGGGAATAAGTGTGGCGGGTAGGTAGGGAATAAGAGTGGTGGGTAGGTAGGGAATAAGTGTGGTGGGTAGGTAGGGAATAAGTGTGGCGGGTAGGTAGGGAATAAGAGTGGCGGGTAGGTAGGGAATAAGTGTGGCGGGTAGGTAGGGAATAAGTGTGGCGGGTAGGTAGGGAATAAGAGTGGCGGGTAGGTAGGGAATAAGAGTGGCGGGTAGGTAGGGAATAAGTGTGGCGGGTAGGTAGGGAATAAGAGTGGCGGGTAGGTAGGGAATAAGTGTCGCGGGTAGGTAGGGAATAAGTGTGGCGGGTAGGTAGGGAATAAGTGTGGCGGGTAGGTAGGGAATAAGAGTGGCGGGTAGGTAGGGAATAAGTGTGGCGGGTAGGTAGGGAATAAGTGTGGCGGGTAGGTAGGGAATAAGAGTGGCGGGTAGGTAGGGAATAAGTGTGGCGGGTAGGTAGGGAATAAGTGTGGCGGGTAGGTAGGGAATAAGTGTGGCGGGTAGGTAGGGAATAAGAGTGGCGGGTAGGTAGGGAATAAGTGTGGCGGGTAGGTAGGGAATAAGAGTGGCGGGTAGGTAGGGAATAAGTGTGGTGGGTAGGTAGGGAATAAGTTTGGCGGGTAGGTAGGGAATAAGAGTGGCGGGTAGGTAGGGAATAAGAGTGGCGGGTAGGTAGGGAATAAGTGTGGCAGGTAGGTAGGGAATAAGAGTGGCGGGTAGGTAGGGAATAAGTGTGGCGGGTAGGTAGGGAATAAGAGTGGCGGGTAGGTAGGGAATAAGTGTGGCGGGTAGGTAGGGAATAAGTGTGGCGGGTAGGTAGGGAATAAGAGTGGCGGGTAGGTAGGGAATAAGTGTGGCGGGTAGGTAGGGAATAAGTGTGGCGGGTAGGTAGGGAATAAGTGTGGTGGGTAGGTAGGGAATAAGTGTGGCGGGTTGGTAGGGAATAAGAATGGCGGGTAGGTAGGGAATAAGTGTGGCGGGTAGGTAGGGAATAAGTGTGGCGGGTAGGTAGGGAATAAGAGTGGCGGGTAGGTAGGAAATAAGTGTGGCGGGTAGGTAGGGAATAAGTGTGGCGGGTAGGTAGGGAATAAGTGTGGTGGGTAGGTAGGGAATAAGTGTGGCGGGTAGGTAGGGAAGAAGTGTGGCGGGTAGGTAGGGAATAAGAGTGGCGGGTAGGTAGGGAATAAGTGTGGCGGGTAGGTAGGGAATAAGTGTGGCGGGTAGGTAGGGAGTAAGTGTGGCGGGTAGGTAGGGAACAAGAGTGGCGGGTAGGTAGGGAATAAGTGTGGCGGGTAGGTAGGGAATAAGAGTGGCGGGTAGGTAGGGAATAAGAGTGGCGGGTAGGTAGGGAATAAGTGTGGCGGGTAGGTAGGGAGTAAGTGTGGCGGGTAGGTAGGGAATAAGAGTGGCGGGTAGGTAGGGAATAAGTGTAGAGGGTAGGTAGGGAGTAAGTGTGGCGGGTAGGTAGGGAATAAGTGTGGCGGGTAGGTAGGGAATAAGTGTGGCGGGTAGGTAGGGAGTAAGTGTGGCGGGAAGATAGAGAGAGTGTGAGGTGGGTAGGTAGGGATTGAGTGAGGTTGGTAGGTAGAGAGTGAGTGCGGCGGGTAGGTAGAGAGTGAGTGAGATTGGTAGGTAGGGAGTGATTGCGGGGGGGGGGGCGTTTAAACATGAGTGATGGATGACGTAGGCAGAAGGTAGGGAGAGAAGGAAGCAACGGAGAGAGGTACACAGTCCTGGCATGTGTACTCGTTGAGGTCGGTCAAGTAGAAGTTGGTCGATGTCTGTGATAGAGATATGTGTCTTTGATAGAGATATGTGTCTGTGATAGAGATCGGTGACTGTGATAGAGATCTGTGACTGTGATAGAGATCTGTGACTGTGATAGAGATCTGTGACTGTGATAGAGATCTGTGACTGTGATAGAGATCTGTGACTGTGATAGAGATCTGTGTCTTTGATAGAGATATGTGTCTGTGATAGAGATCTGTGTCTTTGATAGAGATATGTGTCTGTGATAGAGATATGTGTCTGTGATAGAGATATGTGTCTGTGATAGAGATCGGTGACTGTGATAGAGATCTGTGACTGTGATAGAGATCTGTGACTGTGATAGAGATCTGTGACTGTGATAGAGATCTGTGACTGTGATAGAGATCTGTGACTGTGATAGAGATCTGTGTCTGTGATAGAGATCTGTGTCTTTGATAGAGATATGTGTCTGTGATAGAGATATGTGTCTGTGATAGAGATATGTGTCTGTGATAGAGATCGGTGACTGTGATAGAGATCTGTGACTGTGATAGAGATCTGTGACTGTGATAGAGATCTGTGACTGTGATAGAGATCTGTGACTGTGATAGAGATCTGTGACTGTGATAGAGATCTGTGTCTGTGATAGAGATATGTGTCTGTGATAGAGATCTGTGACTGTGATAGAGATCTGTGACTGTGATAGAGATCTGTGACTGTGATAGAGATCTGTGACTGTGATAGAGATCTGTGTCTGTGATAGAGATTTGTGACTGTGATAGAGATCTGTGACTGTGATAGAGATCTGTGTCTGTGATAGAGATTTGTGACTGTGATAGAGATCTGTGTCTGTGATAGAGATTTGTGACTGTGATAGAGATCTGTGACTGTGATAGAGATCTGTGTCTGTGATAGAGATCTGTGACTGTGATAGAGATCTGTGACTGTGATAGAGATCTGTGTCTGTGATAGAGATCTGTGACTGTGATAGAGATCTGTGTCTGTGATAGAGATCTGTGACTGTGATAGAGATCTGTGACTGTGATAGAGATCTGTGTCTGTGATAGAGATCTGTGTGATAGTTTCTCTTCCAGGGAGGTGGGTGTGGGCCACATTGTCTCCTCCTCAGGCTAGTGTACTGGGGGCAGTCCTGTAGAACATGTTTTGTTGTCATGTATCCAGGGTACAGTGGCACTGGCTGGTATTTCCTATTTTGAGTTTCGCGAACATGTGGTTTCTCATTCTATTGTGGCCAGTGTGTAGGCGAAGAATGATGACTTGATCCCTCCTTGATAGTTGGAGGTATCCATCCCTCTCATTATACTTTGGGTGTTCTTGTTTCCATTTTCCATGGTACCGGCCTTTGATGATGGATTTGGCTTCATCGTAGCCGACCAGATGGTTCTCTTGTGGTAATTTCCCTCTTTAGCTAATTTGTCTGCGCGTTGGTTCCCGTATCCACTAGATGACCACTCTCTGGAAGTTATTGCACAGTTGGTCCAGGGTTGTTTTCAAGTCATCTAGCTCACTGTTCCTGAGGTTTTTTAGAGCTGTTAGGACTGACAGTGCGTCAGTGAGTATTACCAATTTCTTGTGCATGTTATTTTTGTGTTGGATAGCCAGTTTTGCAGCGCCTTTGAGGGCTTCAGTTTCTGCTTTATTGTTGTTTGAGAATTTCCCAGTAGCTATTGACTTGGTGATCTCTTCCTGGTTATTCAAGAACACACCCACTCCTCCATTTCTGGTGGCGTTTGTAGCAGAGCCCTCCGTGTATATTTGTAACAGAGCCATTCGTGTGTGTTTGTAGCAGAGCCCTCCGAGTCTGTGTGTGTGTGTGTGTGAGAGAAATATACATGAGGTTGAAGAGAATGTAAGTCTCTCACACACAGAAACACACACGCAGGTGTGTGTAGGAGCGAGAGATTAATGTTTGACTGATGCCGGAGTGGTAAATCAACGCGAAATAAATGCGTTGCGAAAAGTTTGAAGTAATCGAGCAAAGTTGGGCGTTTGTGAGGGGAAAATAAACGAAAAACGAATGTATCAACCGTTAGAGGGAGAGAGAGGGACGGTGAGAGGTTGAGAACGGCAGGGAGAAATAGATGCAAAGTAAGAAATTGTTTTCTCTTCTATTTCTCGTTCATTCTCTTATTGCTAACATTTACGTGTACTCTCGACCACTTCCCTTCTCTTCTATCATTTTATATTTTGTTTTCCTTTTCTCCTCCTCGACTGGTTTCCATGGACATCCTCACAGGCTGGATAACTCACAGGCAGGATAACTCACAAGCAAACTATAAACGGCAAGACCACAATTTGTTTAAACAAAGGGTGAAAACTCACACGTAAATCATACATGTTATTATCTCCCTTGGCCCGAAGCCGGTAACTGCGTCTGTTTGTTATCCAGGTAGACAACTCTTGATAGAAACCAACCAGCTGCTATCAGCATTAAATGGGGGGTGATTTCCATAGGCGTAGCCAACAATGTTTGGGTGCTGGGCGCAGCGAAGCAGTAGGTGCTGTTGTTGACGTAATGTCACGAATTGATGGCGGCGGGAGGTCACGAGTGTGGCTGGTCGTAATGACTATCTTGACGTTCAGAGCTTTTACTAGAGAAATTGGAGTTGGTCTAGCCCCAGACTATGCAGAGAAACTACTAGTCCAGCCCAGGGGTAATTTAGCATTAGGTCTTCTATATCAGTAACAGCCACCACTAAAGGGAACACGGCGATCCTAGCTTCCGTTAGCCAGCCTGTTTTGTTGTAGACTCAATACTAGGTCTTCTATATCAGTAACAGCCACCACTAAAGGGAACACGGCGATCCTAGCTTCCGTTAGCCAGCCTGTTTTGACGCAGGCTGTTACCGGGGGAGACCACGAGGGGGTAGAACTGCTAGGTCTTGGTCAGCTGAGGTTCCGCCGATAATACTGTTAAGACCGCAGGTCGCAGGAATAATTGTCTTAACCCCCCTCACCTTCCCTCCTCCCACACCCCACGTCTATATTCTTTGCTGTTAATTCTTTGATTTCCACCACCACCACCACCACCACCACCATCATCATCATCATCATTATCATCATCATCGCTTTCTGCTCCATCTTCTTTCTTCTTATGTTAAGTCCTGTGATGATAAGAATGAGATTCGTTGATGTGATGGAATCTGCCAACTCCAGCTTGTAAGACAAGTCAGTCGCATGGTCAAACCTAGCATTGACCTATTTGTCACGAATTCGCACTAAGCCTGCGCTGTGGCTGACACATTCCGCTGAACTGTGATCTGACTTTGGAGTTTCCCCGAACGAATGCCGACCAGGTGTGAAGCGTTGACCTTACCTGTCCTCATTATGGCCTTACTCAATTAGCATTTATTTTAAAATCGAGTCACATTGCCGACACTGTCGGCTGGCCCAAAGGTGCCCAATTTCCCTCGATAGATGAGACAAAGATTACTTATTGCTCCAGTACCTCACCGGCTACACCCTAGACTATTCTTACTGAGCCTGACTCCTTATTCTCTTATTCTTTGGAGGGATTGGGTCAAAAAGAAACACAGCTGAGGGAAGAGGGGGGGGGGGGGTGGGGGGTGTGACAGTGGTCAGAGACTCCTAGTTGACCGCTTAGAATACCAGCGCAACAGGTCGTCACCATACAACTAAACCTCTGCAGATCAACCCCAGCATGCTCAGGCTGGAAGAGAAGGCAACCAGGCACCGCAAAATTCACAACTCAAGTTGGATGCATTGGGCCGAAAAGAGAAACTTAGTGCAGCTTGCTGGCCGTACGGACCGATGCGGATGGCGTAGCAGCAACTACAGTAGAGCCATGCTCCACATTGTCTCTCATTCATGGTCACCTCGTCAGTCCTCACTGTTTTCCTTCATTCATAACTTCATTAGATTAATGACAGTTTCGTTTGTTCTTTCATTTCCCATATTTTGTTTTTTTAACTTCCAAAATTTTGTTCCTACATTTTCCATATTTTGTTCCTCCATTTCCCATATTTTGTTCCTTCATTTTCCATATTTTGTTCCTCCATTTCCCATATTTTGTTCCTCCACCCCAAAGTTTGTTCCTCCATTTCTCATATTTTGTTCCTTCATTTCCCTGAGTCTTCCTTTGTCTTTGCAGTTTGTATGGTAGATGTGGGGAGACTTTCTCTGTTTTTGCAGTTTCCATGGGAGATGTGGGGAGACTTTCTCTGTCTTTGCAGGTTCTATGGGAGATGTGGGGAGACTTTCTCTGTCTTTGCAGGTTCAATGGGAGATGTGGGAAGACTTTCTCTGTCTTTGCAGTTTCTATGGGAGATGTGGGAAGACTTTCTCTGTCTTTGCAGGTTCTATGGGAGATGTGGGAAGACTTTCTCTGTCTTTGCAGGTTCTATGGGAGATGTGGGGTGACTTTCTCTGTCTTTGCAGTTTCTATGGGAGATGTGGGGAGACTTTCTCTGTCTTTGCAGGTTCTATGGGAGATGTGGGGAGACTTTCTATGTCTTTGCAGGTTCTCTGGGAGATGTGGGGAGACTTTCTATGTCTTTGCAGATTCTATGCTAGATGTGGGGTGACTTTCTCTGTCTTTGCAGTTTCTATGGGAGATGTGGGGTGACTTTCTCTGTCTTTGCAGATTCTATGGGAGATGTGGGGGGACTTTCTCTGTCTTTGCAGTTTCTATGGGAGATGTGGGGAGACTTTCTCTGTTTTTGCAGGTTCTATGGGAGATGTGGGGTGAATTTCTCTGTCTTTGCAGGTTCTATGGGAGATGTGGGGAGACTTTCTCAGTCTTTGCAGTTTCTATGGGAGATGTGGGGAGACTTTCTCTGTCTTTGCAGTTTCTATGGGAGATGTGGGGAGACCTTCTCAGTCTTTGCAGTTTCTATGGGAGATGTGGGGAGACTTTCTCTGTCTTTGCAGTTTCTATGGGAGATGTGGGGAGACTTTATAAGGTGGGGTGGATAACTACCTTGCTCGCTGCTCTTTCCTGCCTCGGGAAAATTTTCGATAGTCAACAAGTCTTGGTGGTCTATGACAGTCTTGTAGGTATGACCTGTTTTGTTTACATCAGCCTGCCACGTCCCGTTATAGTTGTCCGTACTTGTTTGTGACGTTGTTGTTTGTGACATCGATGTCGCCCTCCAAGATGGTGGCCGATCCATGACATGGAATATGACGTCACAACCATCGTGTTAGGCTCACACTAGTTTCTCTTTTTTCTTCTATTTTATTTTTATTTCGAGAGAATATAGTTTACATTATGGCACATATCCAACAATGATATCTCCAACAATGATATCTCCAACAATGATATCTCCAACAGTGATATCTCCAACAGTGATATCTCCAACAGTGATATCTCCAACAGTGATATCTCCAACAATGATATCTCCAACAATGATATCTCCAACAATGATATCTCCAACATTGATATCTCCAACAATGATATCTCCAACAATGATATCTCCAACAATGATATCTCCAACAATGATATCTGCAACAATGATATCTGCAACAATGATATCTATAAACAATGATATCTCCAACAATTATATCTCTAACAATGATATCTCCAACAATGATATCTCCAACAATGATATCTCCAACAATGATATCTCCAACAGTGATATCTCCAACAATGATATCTCCAACAATGATATCCCTTAAAATGATATCTCCAACAATGATATCTCCAACAATGATATCTCCAACAGTGATATCTCCAACAGTGATATCTCCAACAATGATATCTCCAACAATGATATCCCTAATAATGATATCTCCAACAATGATATCTCCAACAATGATATCTCCAACAATGATATCTCCAACAATGATATCTCCAACAGTGATATCTCCAACAATGATATCTCCAACAATGATATCTCCAACAATGATATCTCCAACAATGGTATCTCCAACAATGATATCTCCAACAATGGTATCTCCAACAATGATATCTCCAACAATGGTATCTCCAACAATGGTATCTCCAACAATGATATCTCCAACAATGATATCTCCAACAATGATATCTCCAACAGTGATATCTCCAACAATGATATCCCTAACAACGATATCTTCAACAATGATATCCCTAACAACGATATCTTCAACAATGATATCCCTAACAACGATATCTTCAACAATGATATCCCTAACAACGATATCTTCAACAATGATATCCCTAACAACGATATCTTCAACAATGATATCCCTAACAACGATATCTTCAACAATGATATCCCTAACAACGATATCTTCAACAATGATATCCCTAACAATGATATCTTCAACATTGATATCCCTAATAATGATATCTCCAACAGTGATATCTCCAATAATCATATCCCTAACAACGGTATCTCCAACAATGATATCCCTAACAATGATATCTTCAACAATGATATCCTCAACGATGATATCCCCAACAATGATATCCCTAATAATTATATCCCCAACAATGATATCCCTCATAATTATATCCCCAACAATGATATCACTAATAATTATATCCCCAACAATGATATCCCTAATAATTATATCCCCAACAATGATATCGCTAATAATTATATCCCCAACAATGATATCCCTAATAATTATATCCCCAACAATGATATCCCTAATAATTATATCCCCAACAATGATACTCCTAATAATGATACCAAAATTGTGATTTGTACACAACGAGCAATATGAACATTTCCAAGAACTGCTACTTCAGTGAACATTTCATTTCCAAGAACTGCTACTTCAGTGAACATTTCATTTCCAAGAACTGCTACTTCAGTGAAAGTTTCATTTCCAAGAACTGCTACTTCAGTGAAAGTTTCATTTCCAAGAACTGCTACTTCAGTGAACATTTCATTTCCAAGAACTGCTACTTCAGTGAACATTTCATTTCCAAGAACTGCTACTTCAGTGAACATTTCATTTCCAAGAACTGCTACTTCAGTGTTCATTTCATTTCCAAGAACTGCTACTTCAGTGAACATTTCATTTCCAAGAACTGCTACTTCAGTGAACATTTCATTTCCAAGAACTGCTACTTCAGTGAACATTTAATTTCCAAGAACTGCTACTTCAGTGAACATTTCATTTCCAAGAACTGCTACTTCAGTGAACATTTCTCAACAACGTTAGGAATTAAAGCTAAGAGAATGTAAGACATTAGAATGTAGGTACGCACGCGCGCCTTTCTTTGAAGTACAGGTAGAATAAACAGGGTACAGGAGAAACGATGAAAGAATAGAAGATTTGGCGGGCTTAATATCCGTAGTGCACATACCAGACATTACACCGTGTTTGTGAGCAGACAAGAGACACCATAGTTACAGATATAAGAGCTAGAGGTAAAGGCAAAATTAGAGATAGGAAAGAATGCGTCACGATTATAGGGTGTTCTTTTTATAGAGATTCGCAGCAGAAGGAGATCTGGTCATCAGAGCAGGAGACTTCATCAAGCAAAATGTTTCGGCCCTTTAGGTCTTGACAACGTAGGTGGGGACGGGATGTGTGTGGAGATGGGATGTGTGTGGAGATGGGATGTGAGTGGAGATGGGATGTGTGTGGAGATGGGATGTGTGTGGAGATAGGATGTGAGTGGAGATGGGATGTGTGTGGAGATGGGATGTGTGTGGAGATGGGATGTGTGTGGAGATGGGATGTGAGTGGAGATGGGATGTGAGTGGAGATGGGATGTGAGTGGAGATGGGATGTGTGTGGAGATGGGATGTGTGTGGAGATGGGATGTGTGTGGAGATGGGATGTGAGTGGAGATGGGATGTGAGTGGAGATGGGATGTGAGTGGAGATGGGATGTGTGTGGAGATGGGATGTGAGTGGAGATGGGATGTGTGTGGAGATGGGATGTGAGTGGAGATGGGATGTGAGTGGAGATGGGATGTGTGTGAAGATGGGATGTGTGTGGAGATGGGATGTGAGTGGAGATGGGATGTGTGTGGAGATGAGTTGTGTGTGGAGATGGGATGTGTGTGGAGATGGGATGTGAGTGGAGATGGGATGTGTGTGGAGATGAGTTGTGTGTGGAGATGGGATGTGAGTGGAGATGGGATGTGTGTGGAGATAGGATGTGTGTGGAGATGGGATGTGTGTGGAGATGGGATGTGAGTGGAGATGGGATGTGTGTGGAGATGGGATGTGTGTGGAGATGGGATGTGAGTGGAGATGGGATGTGTGTGGAGATGGGATGTGAGTGGAGATGGGATGTGTGTGGAGATGGGATGTGTGTGGAGCTGAGCTGTGTGTGGAGACGGGATGTGTGTGGGGTGAGCTGTGTGTGGAGACGGAATGCGGGTGGATATAAGCTGTATGTGGAGATATGTGTGTGGAGATGAGCTGTGTGTGGAGACGTGATGTGTGTGGAGATGAGCTGTGTGTGGAGACGGGCTGTGTGTGGAGACGGCCTGTGTGTGGAGACGGCCTGTGTATGGAGACGGACTGTGTGTTGAGACGGTCTGTGTGTGGAGACGGCCTGTATGTGGAGACGGGATGTGTGTGGAGACGGGATGTGTGTGGAGATGAGCTGTGTGTGGAGACGTGTTGTGTGTGGAGATGAGCTGTGTGTGGAGACGTGATGTGTGTGGAGATGACCTGTGTGTGGAGACGGCCTGTGTGTGGAGACGGCCTGTGTGTAGAGACGGCCTGTGTGTGGAGACGGCCTGTGTGTGGAGACGGCCTGTGTGCGGAGACGGCCTGTGTGCGGAGACGGCCTGTGTGTGGAGACGGCCTGTGTGTGGAGACTTCAATCTCAACCATTGACCACCTACTACATTCTCCAGTTAGAATATTTCCTGTCCTGAAACAACATGCATTGAAGCAGCACTTACAGACACAACATAAATATGTGAACACATCTCAGATCTATAATAAAGCTCTGATAACAAAATCTCGTCACCTGTAAAAGTTAGGGAGCCGCGATAGCTCAGTGGTTAGTGAACTGGACTACAACAGACAAGGGGTAGGGTTCAATCCCAACCGACGGCTTCCGGGTTCACCCAACCTTTAATGGGTACCGGATTTTTTCTGGGAAAGTAAAGCAGCATGGGCGTAATACCGACCACATTACCCCAAAAATCATGTGCTGAAGGTCTGTAAAATATAGGGTTCATCATCATCATTGAGTGCCGTCTCCGCAACGAAGGTTGGCTACCATGGAGCGCCATTTTGCTCTATCTCTTGCTTTGATGGTGCAGGTTGTCATCGGTTGATTTGTCCATCTTTTGATGTTACTCGTCCATGTTAATCTTGGTCTGCCTCTGCCGCTTTTACCTTGTATTTTCCCCTCCAGGATCACTTTCAGTAGGCTGTTGTGTCTTTTAACATGGCCTAAGAATCGCATTTGTCTTGTTCTAATTTGTAATAACATTAAAATATAGGGTCACTAACACCATATTTCCCTATACGCCACTTGGCGTGACGGGGGTACTTTACTAACTTACCTGTAAAAGTTGTACAGGCTGAAAGTAAATTTATTGAAATCTGTAAATATCACAAGTCTTAACTTTCAACAACAAAATAAAACAAAGTGGGCCGAGATAAATTCCCATGTGTCGCTCTGTATATGAACCTGTATGTGTTAATCATTAAAATGAAATACATTTGAATGCTCTTATCACATAATCGCCACATAAAAAATTTAAAATTGTATGTGTAGATCTGAAGAAAATACAGGCAGAAGAAAAAAGAAATAATAATTTGGATGAAGAAATGATTGAGATATGTCGAACTGAAGTGAGGGGAAAAAATGAGCCGATCTTCTTCATGAATCCAACAGAAACAACAGAAGCTGCTGCCCTCACACTGCCGGCCTGTGTAAGCTGTTACAAATCACTTCTCTTATTTCTGGATTATGTCTGCTTATCGCAGTAATCTTTTCATTCTCCCATGCCAGTTATATGATCCCCAGCATTAGTTCATTAGTTCACGTCGTTTTTTTCAATTCAACAAACACACCGCTCAACAGATAAGGCATGTTTTGAGTGGCCAGCGCGAACTAGCAGAAAGTAAACAGACGTATTTCCTCCCTTTAAAATCATCTCATTATCTCCCTTCGCTAAATTTACTTCTCCACAGTTATGTCCCTTTACTTCAATATACGTGGCTTGTACCAGGTAGTCGATTTTACAATCGTTTTACAAATCTTGCGATTTTACGAAAACAATGAAGTATTACAGCACAGTGTAAATCTCTTACTATCTTAATGAAAATAGCCCATTTAAAACATTTTTGGTTAATGAGATGTTAAATGGTTTGAATAGCTATATTTTGTAATAACATTTACATTACACTTAATTGTAACCATTTTTTTTCCTTATGTGGAAATATTTTTGGGGACACCTCGTAGATTAGTTATGATTTAACATGTGTTATAGTTGTGGTTTAGCTGATTTCAATGGTAGCTTTAGATGTGATGTAGCTCACATGGGAAGATGTGATGTAGCTCACATGGGAAGATGTGATGTAGCTTACATGGGCAGATTTGATGTAGCTCACATGGGAACATGTGATGTAGCTCACATGGGAAAATGTGGGGTTAGAGCTTGTTAGAGAGAAACAGCGGCTCAGTCTTGTAACTAAGGATGTCCATCACAGCTACATCAACTACACTTACTTCCTGTCCAGTACACCTACTACTTCCTGTCCACTACACCTACTACTTACTGTCCACTACACCTACTACTTACTGTCCACTACACCTACTACTTCCTGTCCACTACACATACAACGTACTGTCCACTACACCTACTACTTCCTGTCCACTACACCTACTACTTACTGTCCACTAAACCTACTACTTCCTGTCCACTACACGTACTACTTCCTGTCTACTACACCTACTACTTCCTGTCTACTATACCTACTACTTACTGTCCACTACACCTACTACTTACTGTCCACTAAACCTACTACTTCCTGTCCACTACACGTACTACTTCCTGTCCACTACAACTACTACTTCCTGTCTACTATACCTGCTACTTACTGTCCAACACACCTACTACTTCCTGTCCACTACACCTACAACTTCCTGTCCACTACACCTTATACTTCCTGTCCACTACACCTACTACTTCCTGTCCACTACACCTACTACTTACTGTCCACTACACCTACTACTTCCTGTCCAATACACCTACTACTTACTGTCCACTACACCTACTACTTCCTGTCCACTACACCTACTACTTCCTGCCTACCGCACCTACTAATTCCTGTCACCCAACACCTACTACTTCCTGCCTACCACACCTACTACTTCCTGCCTACCACACATACTACTACCTGCCTACACACCTACTACTTCCTGTCTACCACACCTGTTAATTTATGTTTACCACACCTACTACTTCCTGTCTACCACACCTACTACTTCCTGTCTACTACATCATCGACTTCCTGTCTACTACATCAACGACTTCCTGTATACTAACCCGCTACTTCCTGTCTGCTAAACTTACTACTTCCTGTCTGCTAAACTTACTACTTCCTGTCTGCTAAACTTACTACTTCCTGTTAGCTAAACTTACTACTTCATGTCTGCTAAACTTACTACTTCCTGTCTACTACACCTACTGCTTCCTGTCTACTATATCAACTACTTCATGTCTACTACTCCTACTACTTCTTGTTTACTACACATGCTACTTCCTGTCTCCTAAACTTACTACTTCCTGTCCGCTAAACTTACTACTTCCTGTCTGCTAACTTACTACTTCCTGACTACTAAACTTACTACTTCCTGTCTGATCCACCTACTACTTCCTTATCTACTAAACTTACTACTTCCTGTCTGCTAACTTACTACTTCCTGTCTACTAAAATTACTACTTCCTGTCTGCTAACTTAATACTTTCTTTCTACTAAACTTACTACTTCCTGTCTGCTAACTTACTACTTCCTGTCTACTAAACTTACTGCTTCCTGTCTGCTAAACTTACTACTTCCTGTCTGCTAACTTACTACTTCCTGTCTACAAAACTCACTACTTCCTGTCTGCTAAACTCACTACTTCCTTATCTGCTAAGGTTACTACTTCCTGTCTGCTAAATAAACTGCTTCCTGTCCGCTAAACTTACTACTTCCTGTCTGCTAAACTTACTACTTCCTGTCTGCTAACTTACTACTTCCTTTCTGCTAATTTACTGCTACCTGGCTACTACACCTACAACTTCCTGTCTGCTACACCTACTTACTCCAGTCAAATACTCCTACTACTTCCTGTCTACAACACCTAATACTTCCTGTCTAATACAACTACTGCTTTCTGTATACTACACTGACTATTCCTGTCTAATACACCTACTACTTCCTGTCTACTACACATACAACTACCCGTCTACTACAGCTACTGCTTCCTGTCTACTACACTGATTACGTCCTGTCTACAACACTTACTATTTCATGTCTACTACATCTACTGCTTCCTGTCTACTACACTGACTACTTCCTGTATACTACACTGACTACTTCAATTCTACTACACCTACTACTTCCTATCTACTACACCAACTACTTCCCCTCTACTACACCTACTACTTCTTGTCTACTACACCTACTACTTCCTGTCTACTACACCTACTACTTCCTGTCTACTACACCTACTACTTCCTGTCTATTATACCTACTACTTCATGTCTACTACACCTACTACTTCCTGTCTACTACACCTACTACTTCCTGTCTACTACACCAACTACTTCCTGCCTACTACACTTACTACTTGCTGTCTACTACACCTACTACTTCTTGTCTACTACACCTACTACTTCCTGTCTACTACACCTACTACTTCCTCTCTACTACACCTACTACTTCCTGTCTACTATACCTACTACTTCCTGTCTACTACACCTAATACTTCCTTTCTACTACACCTACTACTTCATGTCTACTACACCTACTACTTCCTGTCTACTACACCTACTACTTCATGTCTATTGCACCTACTACTTCCTGTCTACTACACCTACTACTTCCTGTCTACTACACCTACTACTTCTTGTCTACTACACCTACTACTTCCTGTCTACTACACCTACTACTTCCTGTCTACTACACCTACTACTTCCGGTCTACTACACCTACTACTTCCTGTCTACAACACCTAATACTTCCTGTCTACTACACCAACTACTTCCTGTCTACTACACCTACTACTTCCTGTCTCCTACACCTACTACTTCCTGTCTCCTACACCTACTACTTCCTGTCTACTACACCTACTACTTCCTGTCTATTACACCAACTACTTCCCCTTTACTATACCTACCACTTCCTGTCTACTACACCTACTACTTCCTGTCTACTACACCTACTACTTCCTGTCTACTACACCTACTACTTCCTGTCTACTACTTCCTGTCTACTACACCTACTACTTCCTGTCTACTACACCTACTACTTCCTGTCTACTACACCTACTACTTCCTGTCTACTACACCTACTACTTTCTGCCTACTACACCTACTACTTTTTGCCTACTACACCTACTACTTTCTGCCTACTACACCTACTACTTCCTGTCTACTACATCAACTACTTTCTGCATACTACACCTACTACTTTCTGCCTACTACACCTACTACTTTCTGCCTACTACTCCAACTATTTCCTGTCTACTACATCAACTACTTTCTGCCTACTACTCCAACTACTGCTTGTCAATTACACCTACTACTTCCTGTCTACTACAACTACTACTTCCTGTATGTTAAACATACTACTTGCTGTCTAATTTAACTCACTAAATGTCTACTACACCTACTACTTCCTGTCTATTACAACTACTACTTCCTGTATGTTAAACCTACTACTTGCTGTCTACTATAACTCACTAAATGTCTACTACACCTACTACTTACTGTCTACTAAAGCTCACTAAATGTCTACTACACCTACTACTTACTGTCTACTAAAGCTCACTAAATGTCTACTACACCTACTACTTACTGTCTACTAAAGCTCACTAAATGTCTACAACACCTACTACTTACTGTCTACTAAAGCTCACTAAATGTCTACTACACCTACTACTTCCTGTCTACAACAGCTACAATTTCCTATCTACTAACGTACTACCTCCAGTTTACCACAGCTACAACTTCCTGTGTACTACAACTCACAACTTCCTGTGTACTACAACTCACAACTTCCTGTGTACTACAACTCACAACTTCCTGTGTACTACAACTCACAACTTCCTGTGTACTACAACTCACAACTTCATGTGTACTACAACTCACAACTTCCTGTGTACTACAACTCACAACTTCCTGTCTACTATAACTCACAACTTCCTGTCTACTATAACTCACAACTTCCTGTGTACTACAACTCACAACTTCATGTGTACTACAACTCACAACTTCCTGTCTACTACAACTTACAACTTCCTGTGTACTACAACTCACAACTTCCTGTGTACTACAACTCACAACTTCCTGCCTTCTACAACTCTCAGTAAAAGAAAAGACATGAAGGACCGTACAAACACAGACGACAAGCGACCTTACCTGGTGCCATCCCCTAGAGCTGTCGCACCGGACGAGTTGCCACATCCTCGATTACTGCTGTTGTCAAATATCCACGAGAAGAATAGAACACGCACACACACACATAAACACATTAAAAGAAACAAACACTTGCTAGGAAGCCCCGAAACACTGGCCACAAGATGAGCACAGCTCACATCCGCTACCTTCTGGTGTGCCTATGAGCACTCTTTCCACCAAGTTAGTCCTAACCACCCTCCCATAGACAATTTTACTGCGTCAAGAAATAAAGAAAATACTCCCCCACCATTTGTTTCCCTCATTTCTCACCCAATACTCTCTTCTAAATTATATTTTTTCCCTTCTTCTTCTCTCTCTCTCTCTCTCTCTCTCTCTGTCTCTCTCTTTCTCTCCCATCTATAACAAGATACCCTTTCAAGTTTACACTCCCCCGTCTCATGTATGTAGTTTTTCCCCCGTTAATTTGAAAGATATACAGCCTGTTTTTGCTGAAGTCTGGTACCAGCCGTCTCTGAAGCCTCCAGGAGATCTGCCTGTTCGGGTCACCTAATTAGCGATGAAAGAAACGCAATCCTTTGAAGTTGCGCTCAGTTGATGGAAACGCCTCCAATTTCAGTGCCAGAGCTTCAACATCAAAGGGATCGTGTCGATATACCGCGGCGGAATATCTGTTAAGTTCCTACATGCCGCTCTGTTCTTTCCTTCCTGCCGTTGCTTTTATTCATCCGTCTACACTTGATGCGTTTTTCTGCCCGCGTTTGAAGCTCGCTTCTCTGACATCAAATGGCAAGATCTAAGGAAACAAGAACTCGTTATCGCAAGCTGGAAACTACACTTGTTTTAATGGAACTTCGCATAATCGGCACAGCTGGATAAACCAACATTGACTTCTATATTCTACAGAGTATAGGCACGTCATGTCGAGTCATGTTCATATATTGTAAATTTATTTCCTATTTGTCTTCTGTCCACTAGAATGTAACATGTTGATGTCTTGTATCACTGAAATGTAGTATGTTGATGTTTTGTATCACTGAAATGTAGCATGTTGAGTGTCTTGTATCACTGAAATGTAGCATGTTGTTGTCTTATATCACTGAAATGTAGCATGTTGATGTCTTCTATCACTGAAATGTAGCATGTTGTTGTCTTATATCACTGAAATGTAGCATGTTGCTGTCTTCTATCACTGAAATGTAGCTTGTTGCTGTCTTCTATCACTGAAATGTAGCATGTTGATGTCTTCTATCACTGAAATGTAGCAAATTGTTGTCTTGTATAAACTGAAATGTAGCATGTTGATGTCTTGTATAAACTGAAATGTAGCAAATTGCTGTCTTGTTTAAACTGAAATGTAACATCTTGATGTCTTGTATCAATAAAATGTAGCGACTGGATGTCTTGTATCAATAAAATGTAGCAAATGTGATGTCTGGTATCAATAAAATGTAGCAACTGGGATGTCTGGTATCAATATAAAGTAGCAACTGGATGTCTTGTATCAATAAAATGTAGCAAATGTGATGTCTTGTATCAATAAAATGTAGCAACTGGATGTCTTGTATCAATAAAATGTAGCAACTGTGATGTCTGGTATCAATAAAATTTCCAAATGGGATGTCTGGTATCAATAAAATGTAGCAACTAGATGTCTTGTATAAAAAAAATGTAGCAACTGGATGTCTGGTATCAATCAAATGTAGCAACTGGATGTCTGGTATCAATAAAATGTAGCAGCTATGATGTCTGGTATCAATAAAATGTAGCAAATGTGATGTCTGGTGTCAATAAAATGTAGCAACTGGGAAGTCTGGTATCAATAAAATGTAGCAACTGGATGTCTTGCATCAATAAAATGTAGCAACTTTGATGTCTGGTGTCAATAAAATGTAGCAAATGTGATGTCTCGTATCAATAAAATGCAGCAACTGTGATGTCTGGTGTCAATAAAATGTAGCAAATGTGATGTCTGGTGTCAATAAAATGTAGCAACTGTGATGTATGGTGTCAATAAAATGTAGCAACTGTGATGTCTGGTGTCAATAAAATGTAGCAAATGTGATGTCTTGTATCAATAAAATGTAGCAAATGTGATGTCTGGTATCAATAAAATGTAGCAACTGGGATGTCTGGTATCAATATAATGTAGCAACTGGATGTCTTGTATCAATAAAATGTAGCAAATGTGATGTCTTGTATCAATAAAATGTAGCAACTGGATGTCTTGTATCAATAAAATGTAGCAACTGTGATGTCAGGTATCAATAAAATTTCCAAATGGGATGTCTGGTATCAATAAAATGTAGCACCTTGATGTCTGGTATCAATAAAATGTAGCAACTGGATGTCTGGTATCAATAAAATGTAGCAACTGTGATGTCTTGTATCAATAAAATGTAGCAACTGTGATGTCTGATATCAATAAAATGTAGCAACTGTGATGTCTGGTATCAATAAAAATGTAGCAACTGTGATGTCTGGTATCAATAAAATGTAGCAACTGGGATGTCTGGTATCAATAAAATGTAGCAACTGTGATGTCTGGTATCAATAAAATGTAGCAACTGGGATGTCTTGTATCAATAAAATGTAGCAACTGTGATGTCTGATATCAATAAAATGTAGCAACTGTGATGTCTTGTATCATAAAATGTAGCAACTGTGATGTCTGGTATCAATAAAATGTAGCAAACGGTGATGTCTGGTATCAATAAAATGTAGTACCTTTATGTCTTGTATCAATAAAATGTAGCAACTAGATGTCTTGCATCAATAAAATGTAGCAAATGTGATGTCTGGTGTCAATAAAATGTAGCAACTGTGATGTCTGGTGTCAATAAAATGTAGCAACTGTGATGTCTGGTGTCAATAAAATGTAGCAAATGTGATGTCTGGTGTCAATAAAATGTAGCAACTGTGATGTCTGGTATCAATAAAATGTAGCAACTGTGATGTCTGGTATCAATAAAATGTAGCAAATGTGATGTCTGGTATCAATAAAATGTAGCAACTGGACATCTGGTATCAATAAAATGTAGCAACTGGATGTCTTGTAACAATACAATGTAGCAACTTTGATGTCTTGTATCAATAAAATGTAGCAACTAGATGTCTTGTATCAATAAAATGTAGCAAATGTGATGTCTGGTATCAATAAAATGTAGCAACTGAATGTCTGGTATCAATAAAATGTAGCAACTGTGATGTCTGGTAGGTATTTTCCACTTCTGCGTACACTTATAGATGTCAATAAGTTGGAAGAAATCGTTGGTCAGCTCGGGGTTGGTGACATCTACATACAGCTTGTTCTGTTATGGTACCGGTGATGCACACAAGAACCCTCTCTGTCCATCATGTCTTGATCATGACTGTAGCAGATGTCCAGCGGTCACTTTTCCTGCCCCACAGCCACATCTATCAGAGGTTCCTATCTTCAAAGTGTTGACAAGCTGGTACTTCAATCTGCTGTGTTCGAAGTCTACAAATGCTTGTTCGTGTCTGTTGAGCTGGTAGTAGCCATCATTTTTCTGGTAGCCTTGGTGTTCTGACTTCCATTTGTTGCCAACAAACATCTTTGGCTCCCCATAAGTTGTACTTGTATCTGGCTGCTACCATCTTCCTTTGTCAACTTGTCTGTCTCATCGTTTCCGGGAGTATTGTAGTGAGATGGAAGCCAAGGACACACACAAAGTTGTTCTGCTTCTCTGACAGAGCTTCTAGAGTAGTTCTCTTAGATCATTCAGCTCTTCCATGACTCCTCAATGCTGTAACTACTGACAGAGCTTGTAGAGTATTTCTCTTAGATCATTCAGGTCTTCCATGACTCCTCAATGCTGTAACTACTGACAGAGCTTGTAGAGTATTTCTCTTAGATCACTCAGCTCTTCCATGACTCCCCAATGCTGTAACTACTGACAGAGCTTGTCGAGTATTTGGAGCAAGGAGTGGGGTGTAACACTCTTACAAGGTATGGTGGCAGCTTGACAAAACATGGAACACAAGAAAATGCTGACGCTGAAACTTGTAGAGTAAATGTAGGGGTATGGACAACATCATGACATCCGTTGAGCTGGTCGTATGGTCGGTACTCGTATATGGAGAGATAAGAACAACACCATGATATACGTTGAGCTGGTATCATGGTCGGTACTCCTATATCTGTGTGTATCCTGATTTCCCCCTAAACCTGCGCGTGGCTGACACACTCCACCATCGGTAGGCTGGATCATGATTTGACGTAGGCATTTTCTTTACCGTAGGACGGATGCCATCCACAGCTGTTGGGCCACACTGCCTGTGGTTTCTGTCTGGGTGTTCTCCCTTCCCTCCCCCTAACGGTAACTATCTGACAGCAGTGGTCTGTTGTCTCCCTTCCCTCCCCCCCCGACGGTAACTATCTGACAGCAGTGGTCTGTTGTCTCCCTTCCCTCCCCCCGACGGTAACTATCTGACAGCAGTGGTCTGTTGTCTCCCTTCCCTCCCCCCGACGGTAACTATCTGACAGCAGTGGTCTGTTGTCTCCCTTCCCTCCTCCCGACGGTAACTATCTGACAGCAGTGGTCTGTTGTCTCCCTTCCCTCCTCCCGACGGTAACTATCTGACAGCAGTGGTCTGTTGTCGGCGGTGTCCTTTCATTTGGTTAGAGAATCAAAACAACTCAATCCCGCCATTTTGAAACGATCACTTTGCAGATCAAACTTGAACTCAAGGTTGTCCTCCACTACAGGTCAGAAGTGAACGCTCTTAAAACTAGAATTCAAGCAAATACCTCAGAGTTCATCAATCATCTCTGAACCTAGCTAATAGAGACTGACAACAACGGTATTTTCATAGATACAGATGTTTGATTACCTGTTTACTAGAGATGTGAAAGTTACACTTGATCATACAACATGTGGAAGTTGACGGGGTAGGGCCGCGGGGTGTTTGCCTGGCACCTACTACCTTCCCCAGCTCACCAGCTGTCGACTGTGTCAGTTGAAGGCGAAACCCGAGACCTTCTGTCACGTTTGAGGGCTACTCACTTCATAGCGGTCTGGAGAATGGACCTATTTCTTGCTCTCCCTTTCAGCTGTGGGGAGAATGGACCTATTTCTTGCTCTCCCTTTCAGCTGTGGGGAGAATGGACCTATTTCTTGCTCTCCCTTTCAGCTGTGGGGAGAATGGACCTATTTCTTGCTCTCCCTTTCAGCTGTGGGGAGAATGGACCTATTTCTTGCTCTCCCTTTCAGCTGTGGGGAGAATGGACCTATTTATTGCTCTCCACTTCAGCTGTGGTGAGAATGTACCTATTTCTTGCTCTCTCTCTATTAGCTGTGAAGAGAATGTACCTATTTCTTTCTCTCTCTCTATTAGCTGTGGAGAGAATGTACCTGTTTCTTTCTCTCTCTCTATTAATTGTGGAGAGAATGTACCTGTTTCTCTCTCTCTCTCTATTAGCTGTGGAGAGAATGTACCTATTTCTTTCTCTCTCTCTATTAGCTGTGGAGAGAATGTACCTATTTCTTTCTCTCTCTCTATTAGCTGTGGAGAGAATGTACCTATTTCTTTCTCTCTCTCTATTAGCTGTGGAGAGAATGTACCTATTTCTTTCTCTCTCTCTATTAGCTGTGGGGAGAATGTACCTATTTCTTTCTCTCTCTCTCTATTAGCTATGAGGAGAATGTACCTATTTCTTTCTCCTCTCTCTATTAGCTGTGGAGAGAATGTACCTATTTCTTTCTCTCTCTCTCTATTAGCTGTGGAGAGAATGTACCTATTTCTTTCTCTCTCTCTATTAGCTGTGGGGAGAATGTACCTATTTCTTTCTCTCTCTCTATTAGCTGTGGAGAGAATGTACCTATTTCTTTCTCTCTCTCTCTATTAGCTGTGGGGAGAATGTACCTATTTCTTTCTCTCTCTCTCTATTAGCTGTGGAGAGAATGTACCTATTTCTTTCTCTCTCTCTATTAGCTGTGGGGAGAATGTACCTATTTCTTTCTCTCTCTCTATTAGCTGTGGAGAGAATGTACCTATTTCTTTCTCTCTCTCTATTAGCTGTGGAGAGAATGTACCTATTTCTTTCTCTCCCTATTAGCTGTGGGGAGAATGTACCTATTTCTTTCTCTCTCTCTATTAGCTGTGGGGAGAATGTACCTATTTCTTTCTCTCTCTCTATTAGCTGTGGGGAGAATGTACCTATTTCTTTCTCTCTCTCTCTATTAGCTGTGGGGAGAATGTACCTATTTCTTTCTCTCTCTCTATTAGCTGTGGGGAAAATGTACCTATTTCTTTCTCTCTCTCTCTATTAGCTATGAGGAGAATGTACCTATTTCTTTCTCTCTCTCTATTAGCTGTGGAGAGAATGTACCTATTTCTCTCTCTCTCTCTATTAGCTGTGGGGAGAATGTACCTATTTCTTTCTCTCTCTCTCTATTAGCTGTGGAGAGAATGTACCTATTTCTTTCTCTCTCTCTATTAGCTGTGGAGAGAATGTACCTATTTCTCTCTCTCTCTCTCTATTAGCTGTGGAGAGAATGTACCTATTTCTTTCTCTCTCTCTCTATTAGCTGTGGAGAGAATGTACCTATTTCTTTCTCTCTCTCTATTAGCTGTGGGGAGAATGTACCTATTTCTTTCTCTCTCTCTATTAGCTGTGGAGAGAATGTACCTATTTCTTTCTCTCTCTCTCTATTAGCTGTGGGGAGAATGTACCTATTTCTTTCTCTCTCTCTCTATTAGCTGTGGAGAGAATGTACCTATTTCTTTCTCTCTCTCTATTAGCTGTGGGGAGAATGTACCTATTTCTTTCTCTCTCTCTATTAGCTGTGGAGAGAATGTACCTATTTCTTTCTCTCTCTCTATTAGCTGTGGAGAGAATGTACCTATTTCTTTCTCTCCCTATTAGCTGTGGGGAGAATGTACCTATTTCTTTCTCTCTCTCTATTAGCTGTGGGGAGAATGTACCTATTTCTTTCTCTCTCTCTATTAGCTGTGGGGAGAATGTACCTATTTCTTTCTCTCTCTCTCTATTAGCTGTGGGGAGAATGTACCTATTTCTTTCTCTCTCTCTATTAGCTGTGGGGAAAATGTACCTATTTCTTTCTCTCTCTCTCTATTAGCTATGAGGAGAATGTACCTATTTCTTTCTCTCTCTCTATTAGCTGTGGAGAGAATGTACCTATTTCTCTCTCTCTCTCTCTATTAGCTGTGGGGAGAATGTACCTATTTCTTTCTCTCTCTCTCTATTAGCTGTGGAGAGAATGTACCTATTTCTCTCTCTCTCTCTCTATTAGCTGTGGAGAGAATGTACCTATTTCTCTCTCTCTCTATTAGCTGTGGAGAGAATGTACCTATTTCTCTCTCTCTCTCTATTAGCTGTGGGGAGAATGTACCTATTTCTTTCTCTCTCTCTCTATTAGCTGTGGAGAGAATGTACCTATTTCTCTCTCTCTCTCTATTAGCTGTGGAGAGAATGTACCTATTTCTCTCTCTCTCTCTATTAGCTGTGGGGAGAATGTACCTATTTCTTTCTCTCTCTCTATTAGCTGTGGGGAGAATGTACCTATTTCTTTCTCTCTCTATTAGCTGTGGGGAGAATGTACCTATTTCTTTCTCTCTCTCTCTATTAGCTGTGGGGAGAATGTACCTATTTCTTTCTCTCTCTCTATTAGCTGTGGGGAGAATGTACCTATTTCTTTCTATCTCTCTCTATTAGCTGTGGGGAGAATGTACCTATTTCTTTCTCTCTCTCTATTAGCTGTGGGGAGAATGTACCTATTTCTTTCTCTCTCTCTCTCTCTCTATTAGCTATGAGGAGAATGTACCTATTTCTTTCTCTCTCTCTATTAGCTGTGGAGAGAATGTACCTATTTCTCTCTCTCTCTCTCTCTCTCTATTAGCTGTGGGGAGAATGTACCTATTTCTTTCTCTCTCTATTAGCTGTGGAGAGAATGTACCTATTTCTCTCTCTCTCTCTCTATTAGCTGTGGAGAGAATGTACCTATTTCTCTCTCTCTCTCTCTATTAGCTGTGGGGAGAATGTACCTATTTCTTTCTCTCTCTCTCTATTAGCTATGAGGAGAATGTACCTATTTCTTTCTCTCTCTCTATTAGCTGTGGGGAGAATGTACCTATTTCTTTCTCTCTCTCTCTCTATTAGCTATGAGGAGAATGTACCTATTTCTTTCTCTCTCTCTATTAGCTGTGGAGAGAATGTACCTATTTCTTTCTCTCTCTCTATTAGCTGTGGGGAGAATGTACCTATTTCTTTCTCTCTCTCTATTAGCTGTGGAGAGAATGTACCTATTTCTTTCTCTCTCTCTATTAGCTGTGGAGAGAATGTACCTATTTCTTTCTCTCTCTCTATTAGCTGTGGAGAGAATGTACCTATTTCTTTCTCTCTCTCTATTAGCTGTGGGGAGAATGTACCTATTTCTTTCTCTCTCTCTCTATTAGCTGTGGGGAGAATGTACCTATTTCTTTCTCTCTCTCTCTATTAGCTGTGGAGAGAATGTACCTATTTCTTTCTCTCTCTCTATTAGCTGTGGAGAGAATGTACCTATTTCTTTCTCTCTCTCTATTAGCTGTGGAGAGAATGTACCTATTTCTTTCTCTCTCTCTATTAGCTGTGTAGAGAATGTACCTATTTCTTTCTCTCTCTCTATTAGCTGTGGAGAGAATGTACCTATTTCTTTCTCTCTCTCTATTAGCTGTGGGGAGAATGTACCTATTTCTTTCTCTCTCTCTATTAGCTGTGGAGAGAATGTACCTATTTCTTTCTCTCTCTCTATTAGCTGTGGAGAGAATGTACCTATTTCTTTCTTTCTATATATTAGCTGTGGGGAGAATGTACCTATTTCTTTCTCTCTCTCTATTAGCTGTGGAGAGAATGTACCTATTTCTTTCTCTCTCTCTATTAGCTGTGGGGAGAATGTACCTATTTCTTTCTTTCTATATATTAGCTGTGGGGAGAATGTACCTATTTCTTTCTCTCTCTCTATTAGCTGTGGAGAGAATGTACCTATTTCTTTCTCTCTCTCTATTAGCTGTGGAGAGAATGTACCTATTTCATATTCACCGTCTTGTTCCCTAACCCTACACCACAGGAAGCTATTATTCGCGCTGTTTCGTTCTAGAACGCAAGTATTCAGCCCTACCCTATCTGGGAGCTACTTGTCGCAATAGGAAAATACAGATACACAATTTATTTTGTTAGTTGTGATCGTAACCCTATGCTATAGTCATGAGTACACATGTGATCGTAACCCTATGCTATAGTCATGAGTACACATGTGATCGTAACCCTATGCTATAGTCATGAGTACACATGTGATCGTAACCCTATGCTATAGTCATGAGTACACATGTGATCGTAACCCTATGCTATAGTCATGAGTACACATGTGATCGTAACCCTATGCTATAGTCATGAGTACACATGTGATCGTAACCCTATGCTATAGTCATGAGTACACATGTGATCGTAACCCTATGCTATAGTCATGAGTACACATGTGATCGTAACCCTATGCTATAGTCATGAGTACACATGTGATCGTAACCCTATGCTATAGTCATGAGTACACATGTGATCGTAACCCTATGCTATAGTCATGAGTACACATGTGATCGTAACCCTATTCTATAGTCATGAGTACACATGTGTGAAAGACATCACCAACGATAGCTAGTTTTTCAGGTTGCTTAGTTAGCCATGTGGTCTAGCGTTTGTTTCTCGTGACAAGGTAGCTGTGTCGATGAGTTCAGCCGCAATTATCTATACTGTTACTAAAGCCTACAGGTTGAAAGGGAAATCCCGGAACCACCCAAAGTTTGTGACGTCTTCATCTATACAAATTATAGACGGTTGACGTCATTTTACCTACCGATGACCGTGCTGACAACGTCACAACCTTTGGGCGATCCCTTTCAGCCCCCCGGTTTTAGTAAAAGTGTAGATGGCTGTGGTTCAGCTCAATTGTAAATTCGTTCTGCCTTGTTTTGCTTTTCTCTTCATTTCATTGCTTGATCCATGTTAGCTGACCTGTTGACTTTTAGTCTGAAGTCTGTCATGTTGACATCGGTAATTCGCACTTTTTAGTATTCGGCATGCTCTTATCATTCAACAGCGAAATATCTCGATAAACCGGCTTGACATTAAATGTGACGAAACCCTTTTAAGGGACTTAAAAATGACATGAAACTAAATTGAAAGGGGCTTTACACTGGAAATACAAGGAACATAAATTGTTAGAAACTGAATTGAAAAAAAATGGTCTCGTTCTATGAGTGAGACAAACTAAAATGAGAAATGTTTAGTTCTAGAATGATATGGAACTATATGGAGGAAATGTTTAGTTCTAGAATGATATGGAACTATATGGAGGAAATGTTTAGTTCTAGAATGATATGGAACTATATGGAGGAAATGTTTAGTTCTAGAATGATATGGAACTATATGGAGGAAATGTTTAGTTCTAGAATAATATGGAACTATATGGAGGAAATGTTTAGTTCTAGAATGATATGGAACTATATGGAGGAAATGTTTAGTTCTAGAATAATATGGAACTATATGGAGGAAATGTTTGACTCATATAGCCATCAAAGCTCGTGTAGCCACCATAGATCGTGTAGCCACCATAGATCGTGTAGCTACCATAGATCTTGTAGCTACCATAGATCTTGTAGCTACCATAGATCGTGTAGCCACCATAGATCTTGTAGCTACCATAGATCTTGTAGCCACCATAGATCTTGTAACTACCATAGATCTTGTAGCTACCATAGATCGTGTAGCTACCATAGATCTTGTAGCTACCATAGATCGTGTAGCTACCATAGATCTTGTAGCTACCATAGATCTTGTAGCTACCATAGATCTTGTAGCTACCATAGATCGTGTAGCCACCATAGATCTTGTAGCTACCATAGATCTTGTAGCTACCATAGATCTTGTAGCTACCATAGATCTTGTAGCTACCATAGATCTTGTAGCTACCATAGATCGTGTAGCTACCATAGATCGTGTAGCTACCATAGATCTTGTAGCTACCATAGATCTTGTAGCTACCATAGATCTTGTAGCTACCATAGATCTTGTAGCTACCATAGATCTTGTAGCCACCATAGATCTTGTAGCCACCATAGATCTTGTAGCCACCATAGATCTTGTAGCTACCATAGATCTTGTAGCTACCATAGATCGTGTAGCCACCATAGATCTTGTAGCTACCATAGATCTTGTAGCTACCATAGATCTTGTAGCTACCATAGATCTTGTAGCTACCATAGATCTTGTAGCTACCATAGATCGTGTAGCCACCACCACCATAGATCTTGTAGCTACCATAGATCTTGTAGCTACCATAGATCTTGTAGCTACCATAGATCTTGTAGCTACCATAGATCTTGTAGCTACCATAGATCGTGTAGCCACCATAGTTCATGTAGCCACCATAGATCGTGTAGCTACCATAGATCGTGTAGCCACCATAGTTCATGTAGCCACCATAGATCATGTAGCCACCATAGATCGTGTAGTCACCATAGTTCATGTAGCCACCATAGATCGTGTAGCTACCATAGATCGTGTAGCCACCATAGATCGTGTAGCCACCATAGATCGTGTAGCCACCATAGATCGTGTAGCTACCATAGATCGTGTAGCCACCATAGATCGTGTAGCTACCACATTGAGAATAGGACTGGAATGTATCATGTACGAGATTCACTTAATAAACCACGCCTATTTGATACAGAATGCTATAGCACTGCCTCTACACTGGTGCAGATCAGCTAATGCAAATGCGTTTAGATTCGTAGACCAACTTGGGTCACGTACAAGATGTTGAACGTCATCAGCAGTTCCCCCATCATGCAGGCTGTTTTCTGTGGGCCATTATTTTGTTCTTACGGTGTTGACAGTGATGTAGTGCTGTAGGATATGCTCTAGAGTTTGTCTGGATGCTCCTGTGTTGACAGTGATGTAGTGCTGTAGGATATGCTCTAGAGTTTGTCTGGATGCTCCTGTGTTGACAGTGATGTAGTGCTGTAGGATATGCTCTAGAGTTTGTCTGGATGCTCCTGTGTTGACAGTGATGTAGTGCTGTAGGATATGCTCTAGAGTTTGTCTGGATGCTCCTGTGTTGACAGTGATGTAGTGCTGTAGGATATGTTCTAGAGTTTGTCTGGATGCTCCTGTGTTGACAGTGATGTAGTGCTGTAGGATATGCTCTAGAGTTTGTCTGGATGCTCCTGTGTTGAGAGTGATGTAGTGCTGTAGGATATGCTCTAGAGTTTGTCTGGATGCTCCTGTGTTGAGAGTGATGTAGTGCTGTAGGATATGCTCTAGAGTTTGTCTGGATGCTCCTGTGTTGACAGTGATGTAGTGCTGTAGGATATGCTCTAGAGTTTGTCTGGATGCTCCTGTGTTGACAGTGATGTAGTGCTGTAGGATATGCTCTAGAGTTTGTCTGGATGCTCCTGTGTTGAGAGTGATGTAGTGCTGTAGGATATGCTCTAGAGTTTGTCTGGATGCTCCTGTGTTGAGAGTGATGTAGTGCTGTAGGATATGTTCTAGAGTTTGTCTGGATGCTCCTGTGTTGAGAGTGATGTAGTGCTGTAGGATATGTTCTAGAGTTTGTCTGGTTGCTCCTGTGTTGAGAGTGATGTAGCGCTGTAGGATATGTTCTAGAGTTTGTCTGGATGCTCCTGTGTTGACAGTGATGTAGTGCTGTAGGATATGTTCTAGAGTTTGTCTGGATGTTCCTGTGTTGAGAGTGTTGCAGTCCTGCAGCATATGTTCTAGAGTTTGTCTGAATGTTCCTGTGTTGAGAGTGTTGCAGTCCTGCAGCATATGTTCTAGAGTTTGTCTGAATGTTCCTGTGTTGAGAGTGTTGCAGTCCTGTAGCATATGTTCTAGAGTTTGTCTGGATGTTCCTGTGTTGAGAGTGTTGCAGTCCTATAGCATATGTTCTAGAGTTTATCTGGATGTTCTTGTGTTGAGAGTGTTGCAGTCCTGCAGCATATGTTCTAGAGTTTGTCTGGATGTTCCTGTATTGAGAGTGTTGCAGTCCTGTAGCATATGTTCTAGAGTTTGTCTGGATGCTCCTGTATTGAAAGTGTTGCAGTCCTGTAGGATATGTTCAAGAGTTTGTCTGGATTCTCCTCTGCTGAGAGTGCTATATTGTCCTATATTGTCCTATATTGTCCTGTATTGTGCTATATTGTGCTGTATTGTCCTATATTGTCCTATATTGTCCTATATTGTTCTATATTGTTCTATATTGTCTTATATTGTCCTATATTGTTCTATATTGTCCTATATTGTCCAATATTGTTCTATATTGTCCTATATTGTCCTATACTGTCCTATATTGTCCTATATTGTTCTATATTGTCCTATATTGTCCTATATTGTTTTGGAATGTCTTACCCAACTAGATTGTGATTAGTTACCTAACAAAGCATATTTGAAAAGAGGAGAAGGCAGACCAAGAGTAAGATGGACAGACAACATCAAAGAAACGCTTGCACATTAACTGGCAATAATTGAAGTTGCCAGAAGAAAAGGTCACCTACCAATGCAGATGTGTCGCGTGTAAGAGAACTTTGTTTGTCCTCGCAAAAAGCCGCCAACAACGTGCCCAAACAACCCTACTTACTTCATTACCTAGATCTTCTAGCTCCCAACAACTTGCCCAAACTACCCTACTTACTTCATCACCTAGATCTTCTAGTCGACAACAACTTGCCCAAACTACCCTACTTACTTCATCACCTAGATTTTCTAGCTCCCAACAACTTGCCCAAACAACCATACTTACTTCATCACCTAGATCTTCTAGCCGCCAACAACTTGCACAAACAACCCTACTTACTTCATCACCTAGATCTTCTAGCTCCCAACAACTTGCCCAAACAACCCTACTTACTTCATCACCTAGATCTTCTAGCTCCCAACAACTTGCCCAAACAACCCTACTTACTTCATCACCTAGATCTTCTAGCCGCCAACAACTTGCCCAAACAACCCTACTTACTTCATCAATTAGATCTTCTAGCTCCCAACAACTTGCCCAAACAACACTACTTACTTCATCACCTAGATCTTCTAGCTCCCAACAACTTGCCCAAACAACACTACTTACTTCATTACCTAGATCTTATAGCTCCAAACAACTTGCCCAAACAACCCTACTTACTTCATTACCTAGATCTTCTAGCTCCCAACAACTTGCCCAAACAACCCTACTTACTTCATTACCTAGATCTTCTAGCTCCCAACAACTTGCCCAAACAACACTACTTACTTCATTACCTAGATCTTCTAGCTCCCAACAACTTGCCCAAACAACACTACTTACTTCATTACCTAGATCTTCTAGCTCCCAACAACTTGCCCAAACAACCCTACTTACTTCATTACCTAGATCTTCTAGCTCCCAACAACTTGCCCAAACAACCCTACTTACTTCATTACCTAGATCTTCTAGCTCCCAACAACTTGCCCAAACAACACTACTTACTTCATTACCTAGATCTTCTAGCTCCCAACAACTTGCCCAAACAACACTACTTACTTCATCACCTAGATCTTCTAGCAGCCAACAACTTGCCCAAACAACACTACTTACTTCATCACCTAGATCTTCTAGCAGCCAACAACTTGCCCAAACAAAACTACTTACTTCATCACCTAGATCTTCTAGCAGCCAACAACTTGCCCAAAAAACACTACTTACTTCATCACCTAGATCTTCTAGCAGCCAACAACTTGCCCAAACAACACTACTTACTTCATCACCTAGATCTTCTAGCAGCCAACAACTTGCCCAAACAACACTACTTACTTCATCACCTAGATCTTCTAGCAGCCAACAACTTACCCAAACAACACTACTTACTTCATCACCTAGATCTTCTAGCAGCCAACAACTTGCCCAAACAACACTACTTACTTCATCACCTAGATCTTCTAGCAGCCAACAACTTGCCCAAACAACACTACTTACTTCATCACCTAGATCTTCTAGCAGCCAACAACTTGCCCAAACAAACCTACTTACTTCATTACCTAGATCTTCTAGCCGCCAACAACTTGCCCAAACAACCCTACTTACTTCATCACCTAGATCTTCTAGCCGCCAACAACTTGCCCAAACAACCCTACTTACTTCATCACCTAGATCTTCTAGCTCCCAACAACTTGCCCAAACAACCCTACTTACTTCATCATCTAGATCTTCTAGCCGCGAACAACTTGCCCAAACAACCGTACTTTCTTCATCAACTAGATCTTCTAGTCGCGAACAATTTGCCCAAACAACCGTACTTTCTTCACCAACTAGATCTTCTAGCCGCCAAGAACTTGCCCAAACAACCGTACTTACTTCATCACCTATATCTTCTAGCCGCCACAACTTGCCCAAACAACCGTACTTTCTTCATCAACTGCATCTTCTAGCCGCCAACAACTTGCCCAAACTACCCTACTTACTTCATCAACTAGATCTTCTAGCCGCCAACAACTTGCCCAAACTACCCTACTTACCTCATCAACTAGATCTTCTAGCCGCAAACAACTTGCCCAAACAACCGTACTTACCTCATCAACTAGATCTTCTAGCATCAAACAACTTGCCCAAACAACCCTACTTACCTCATCAACTAGATCTTCTAGCTCCAAACAACTTGCCCAAACAACACTACTTACCTCATCAATTAGATCTTCCAGCTCCCAACAACTTGCCCAAACAACACTACTTACCTCATCAACTAGATCTTCTAGCTCCCAACAATTTGCCCAAACAACACTACTTACCTCATCAATTAGATCTTCTAGCTCCTAACAACTTGCCCAAACAACACTACTTACCTCATCAACTAGATCTTCTAGCTCCTAACAACTTGCCCAAACAACACTACTTACCTCATCAACTAGATCTTCTAGCTCCTAACAACTTGCCCAAACAACACTACTTACCTCATCAACTAGATCTTCTAGCTCCCAACAATTTGCCCAAACAACACTACTTACCTCATCAACTAGATCTTCTAGCTCCTAACAACTTGCCCAAACAACACTACTTACCACATCAACTAGATCTTCTAGCTCCTAACAACTTGCCCAAACAACACTACTTACCTCATCAATTAGATCTCCTAGCTCCTAACAACTTGCCCAAACAACACTACTTACCTCATCAACTAGATCTTCTAGTTCCAAACAACTTGCCCAAACAACACTACTTACTTCATCACCTAGATCTTCTAGCTCCCAACAATTTGCCAAAACAACCCTACTTACTTCATCAACTAGATCTTCTAGCCGCCAACAACTTACCCAAACAACCCTAGTTACTTCATCGCCTAGATCTTCTAGCCGCCAACAACTTGCCCAAACAACCCTACTTATTTCATTACCTAGATCTAGTTCCTAACAACTTGCCCAAACAACACTACTTACTTCATCAACTAGATCTCCTAGCCCCCAACAACTTGCCCAAACTACCCTACATATTTCACAAAGTAGATCTTCTAGCCCACAACAACTTGCCCAACCAGCCCTACTTACTTCACATACTAGATATTCTAGCCTCCAACAACTTGTCCAACCAGCCCTACTTACTTCACATACTAGATATTCTAGCCTCCAACAACTTGTCCAACCAGCCCTACTTACTTCACATACTAGATATTCTAGCCTCCAACAACTTGTCCAACCAGCTCTACTTACTTCACATACTAGATATTCTAGCCTCCAACAACTTAGCCAACCAACCCTAATTACTTCACATACTAGATATTCTAGCCTCCAACAACTTAGCCAACCAGCCCTACTTACTTCACATACTAGATATTCTAGCCTCCAACAACTTGTCCAACCAGCCCTACTTACTTCACATACTAGATATTCTAGCCTCCAACAACTTAGCCAACCAGCCCTACTTACTTCACATACTAGATATTCTAGCCTCCAACAACTTGTCCAACCAGCCCTACTTACTTCACATACTAGATATTCTAGCCTCCAACAACTTGTCCAACCAACCCTACTTACTTCACATACTAGATATTCTAGCCTCCAACAACTTAGCCAACCAACCCTACTTACTTCACATACTAGATATTCTAGTCGCCAACGACTTGCCCAACCAGCCCTACTAACTTCACATACTAGATATTCTAGCCCCCAACAACTTGCCCAACCAACCCTACTAACTTCATATACTAGATATTCTAGCTTCCAAAGACTTGCCCAACCAGCCCTACTTACTTCACATACTAGATATTCTAGCCTCCAAAAACTTAGCCAACCAACCCTACTAACTTCACATACTAGATATTCTAGCTTCCAAAGACTTGCCCAACCAGCCCTACTTACTTCACATACTAGATATTCTAGCCTCCAACAACTTAGCCAACCAACCCTACTTACTTCACATACTAGATATTCTAGCCCCCAACGACTTACCCAACCAGCCCTACTAACTTCACATACTCGATATTCTAGTCGCCAACGACTTGCCCAACCAGCCCTACTTACTTCACATACTCGATATTCTAGTCGCCAACGACTTACCCAACCAGCCCTACTTACTTCACATACTAGATATTCTAGTCGCCAACGACTTGCCCAACCAGCCCTACTTACTTCACATACTAGATATTCTAGCCCCCAACGACTTGCCCAACCAACCCTACTTACTTCACATACTAGATATTCTAGTCGCCAACGACTTGCCCAACCAGCCCTACTTACTTCACATACTAGATATTCTAGTCGCCAACGACTAGCCCAACCAGCCCTACTTACTTCACATTCTAGATATTCTAGTCGCCAACGACTTGCCCAACCAGCCCTACTTACTTCACATACTAGATATTCTAGTCGCCAACGACTTGCCCAACCAGCCCTACTTACTTCACATTCTAGATATTCTAGTCGCCAACGACTTGCCCAACCAGCCCTACTTACTTCACATTCTAGATATTCTAGTCGCCAACGACTTGCCCAACCAGCCCTACTTACTTCACATACTAGATATTCTAGTCGCCAACGACTTGCCCAACCAGCCCTACTTACTTCACATACTAGATATTCTAGTCGCCAACGACTTGCCCAACCAGCCCTACTTACTTCACATACTAGATATTCTAGCCCCCAACGACTTACCCAACCAGCCCTACTTACTTCACATACTAGATATTCTAGTCGCCAACGACTTACCCAACCAGCCCTTCTTACTTCACATACTAGATATTCTAGTCGCCAACGACTTGCCCAACCAGCCCTACTTACTTCACATACTAGATATTCTAGCCCCCAACGACTTGCCCAACCAGCCCTACTTACTTCACATACTCGATATTCTAGCCCCCAACGACTTACCCAACCAGCCCTACTTACTTCACATACTAGATATTCTAGTCGCCAACGACTTGCCCAACCAGCCCTACTTACTTCACATACTAGATATTCTAGCCCCCAACGACTTGCCCAACCAGCCCTACTTACTTCACATACTAGATATTCTAGCCCCCAACGACTTGCCCAACCAGCCCTTCTTACTTCACATACTAGATATTCTAGCCCCCAACGACTTGCCCAACCAGCCCTACTTACTTCACATACTAGATATTCTAGCCCCCAACGACTTACCCAACCAGCCCTACTTACTTCACATACTAGATATTCTAGTCGCCAACGACTTACCCAACCAGCCCTTCTTACTTCACATACTAGATATTCTAGCCCCCAACGACTTACCCAACCAACCCTACTTACTTCACATACTAGATATTCTAGTCGCCAACGACTTGCCCAACCAACCCTACTTACTTCACATACTAGATATTCTAGTCGCCAACGATTTACCCAACCAACCCTACTTACTTCACATACTAGATATTCTGGCCCCCAACGACTTACCCAACCAACCCTACTTACTTCACTTACTAGATATTCTAGCCCCCAACGACTTGCCCAACCAACCCTACTTACTTCACATACTAGATATTCTAGCCCCCAACGACTTGCCCAACCAACCCTACTTACTTCACTTACTAGATATTCTAGCCCCCAACGACTTGCCCAACCAACCCTACTTACTTCACTTACTAGATATTCTAGCCCCCAACGACTTGCCCAACCAACCCTACTTACTTCACATACTAGATATTCTAGCCCCCAACGACTTGCCCAACCAACCCTACTTACTTCACATACTAGATATTCTAGCCCCCAACGACTTGCCCAACCAACCCTACTTACTTCACTTACTAGATATTCTAGCCCCCAACGACTTACCCAACCAGCCCTACTTACTTCACATACTAGATATTCTACAACACACAGTCAACAACCACATACAACACACAGTCAACAACCACATACAACACACAGTCAACAATCACATACAACACACAGTCAACAATCACATACAACACACAGTCAACAATCACATACAACACAGAGTCAACAATCACATACAACACACAGTCAACAACCACATACAACACACAGTCAATAACCACATACAACACACAGTCAACAATCACATACAACACACAGTCAACAACCACATACAACACACAGTCAACAATCACATACAACACACAGTCAACAACCACATAAAACACACAGTCAATAACCACATTCAACACACAGTCAACAATCACATACAACACACAGTCAACAACCACATACAACACACAGTCAACAATCACATACAACACACAGTCAACAACCACATACAACACACAGTCAACAATCACATACAACACACAGTCAACAATCACATACAACACACAGTCAAAAATCACATACAACACACAGTCAACAACCACATACAACACACAGTCAACAACCACATGCAACACACAGTCAATAACCACATACAACACACAGTCAACAATCACATACAACACACAGTCAACAATCACATACAACACACAGTCAACAACCACATACAACACACAGTCAACAATCACATACAACACACAGTCAACAACCACATACAACACACAGTCAATAACCACATACAGCACACAGTCAACAATCACATACAACACACAGTCAAATGTCACATACAACACACAGTCAACAATCACATACAACACACAGTCAACAACCACATACAACACACAGTCAACAATCACATACAACACACAGTCAACAATCACATACAACACACAGTCAACAATCACATACAACACACAGTCAACAATCACATACAACACACAGTCAACAATCACATACAACACACAGTCAACAACCACATACAACACACAGTCAGCAATCACATACAATACACAGGCAACAACCACATACAACACACAGTCAATAATCACATACAATACACAGTCAACAATCACATACAACACACAGTCAACAACCACATACAACACACAGTCAACAATCACATACAACACACAGTCAATAATCACATACAACACACAGTCAACAATCACATACAACACACAGTCAACAACCACATACAACACACAGTCAACAACCACATACAACACACAGTCAATAACCACATACAACACACAGTCAACAATCACATACAACACACAGTCAACAACCACATACAACACACAGTCAACAATCACATACAACACACAGTCAACAATCACATACAACACACAGTCAACAATCACATACAACACACAGTCAACAACCACATACAACACACAGTCAACAACCAAATATCGAGCATGTTTTTTATGTACAACGTGACCTTGTCAAATGCTTGTTTGTTTTTTTGTTTGTTTGCTTAATTTGATGAGGGTCAAACTGACGTGTTTTGTTCAAACTGAAGTATTTTGTTCAATCTGACGTGTTTTGTTCAATCTGACGTGTTTTGTTCAATCTAACCTGTTTTGTTCAAACTGACGTGTTTTGTTCAAACTGACGTGTTTTGTTCAAACTGACGTGTTTTGTTCAATCTGACCTGTTTTGTTCAAACTGACGTGTTTTGTTCAAACTGACGTGTTTTGTTCAAACTGACGTGTTTTGTTCAAAATGACGTGTTTTGTTCAAACTGACGTATTTGGTTCAAACTGACATGTTTTTTCAAAATGACGTGTTTTGTTCAAAATGACGTGTTTTGTTCAAAATGGCGTGTTTTGTTCAAACTGACGTATTTTGTTCAAACTGACATGTTTTTGTTCAAAATGACGTGTTTTGTAGAAAATGACGCGTGTTTTTTTTTTGTTCTTCAAACGGACGTGTTTTGTTGAAAATGACGCGTGTTTTTGTTTTGTTTTTCAAACGGACGTGTTTTGTTGAAAATGACGTACTTTGTTTCCAAAAATGGCGAGTCGATTTAAAGAAAGCGGCTCGATTTTGTTTTAACGGAAAAACTTTGACTTAAAGCGAACCCGACATCATCGCCCACGCCCGGTAATCGTTCACAGCCAATGGCATCGTCAGTCTTCAAGTAATCCCCGAGCAAATTGGCCCTTGCTGGCGTGTTTAGCGCCAGCCGATTTCTTTGAAGTTGCTGGAGCTTAAGTCGATAAACGTCTTGGTATTCACGTGGTTTCTGGAGCTGCCGAGAGTGCGGGACACGGAATGAATCTCCCAGGTAGTCCAAGAGTTTTGTGGTTTATGCGTGCGCATTATCGCGCAGGTAGTGACGGAGAGACACAAGCATTGTAGAGTTTGATGGTGTTATATTTCTTTGATTGTGGCTACGTTTTCATTGCTTTCTTTCATAGTAGCTACGTTTTCATTGCTTTCTCTTCACTTGTAGCTGACTTCATTGTTTTCTATGATTGTGGCTACGTCTTCATTGCTTTCTTTGATTGTAGCTATGTCTTCATTGCTTTCTTTGATTGTAGCTACATCTTCATTGCTTTCTTTGATTGTAGCTATGTCTTCATTGCTTTCTTTGATTGTAGCTACATCTTCATTGCTTTCTTTGATTGTAGCTATGTCTTCATTGCTTTCTTTGATTGTAGCTATGTCTTCATTGCTTTCTTTGATTGTAGCTATGTCTTCATTGCTTTCTTTGATTGTAGCTACATCTTCATTGCTTTCTTTGATTGTAGCTATGTCTTCATTGCCTTCTTTGATTGTAGCTACATCTGCATTGCTTTCTTTGATTGTAGCTATGTCTTCATTGCTTTCTTTGATTGTAGCTACATCTTCATTGCTTTCTTTGATTGTAGCTATGTCTTCATTGCTTTCTTTGATTGTAGCTATGTCTTCATTGCTTTCTTTGATTGTAGCTACATCTTCATTGCTTTCTTTGATTGTAGCTATGTCTTCATTGCTTTCTTTGATTGTAGCTATGTCTTCATTGCTTTCTTTGATTGTAGCTATGTCTTCATTGCTTTCTTTGATTGTAGCTATGTCTTCATTGCTTTCTTTGATTGTAGCTACATCTTCATTGTTTTTCAAAGCCCAGACTACTATCACAAAGTTCAGACTGCTATCACAAGGCTCAGACTTCTGTCACAAATATCAGACTTCTATCACAAGGCTCAGACTTCTGTCACAAATATCAGACTTCTATCACAAGACTCAGACTACTGTCACAAAGATCAGACTTCTATCACAAAGTTCAGACTGCTATCACAAGGCTCAGACTTCTGTCACAAATATCAGACTTCTATCACAAGGCTCAGACTTCTGTCACAAATATCAGACTTCTATCACAAAGATCAGACTGCTATCACAAGGCTCAGACTACTATCACAAAGCTCAGACATCTGTCACAAATATCAGACTTCTATCACAAGGCTCAGACTACTATCACAAAGCTCAGACATCTGTCACAAATATCAGACTTCTATCACAAAGATAAGACTGCTATCACAAAGATCAGACTTCTATCACAAAGATCAGACTTCTATCACAAAGATCAGACTTCTATCACAAAGATAAGACTGCTATCACAAAGATCAGACTTCTATCACAAAGATAAGACTGCTATCACAAAGATCAGACTTCTATCACAAAGATCAGACTTCTATCACAAAGATCAGACTTCTATCACAAAGATCAGACTTCTATCACAAAGATCAGACTTCTATCACAAAGATCAGACTTCTATCACAAAGATCAGACTGCTATCACAAAGATCAGACTTCTATCACAAAGATCAGACTTCTATCACAAAGATCAGACTGCTTTCACAAAGATCAGACTTCTATCACAAAGCTCAGACATCTGTCACAAAGATCAGACTTCTATCACAAAGATCAGACTACTATCACAAAGCTCAGACATCTGTCACAAATATCAGACTTCTATCACAAGGCTCAGACTACTATCACAAAGCTCAGACATCTGTCACAAAGATCAGACTTCTATCACAAAGATCAGACTGCTATCACAAGGCTCAGACTTCTATCACAAAGCTCAGACTACTATCACAAAGTAATATAAACAAACATGCAGTGTCTGTTGACAAACTGGCTAAAGTGATAACTTCACAAACAATAAATCGTGAGAACCTGCTGGCAAGAAGTGATGAGATCACAAAGGGAACATAGAAACTGCCACCATAGCGTGGAATGTTGGGACTGTGTATACACTCATCCTAAATGGAGATCATTGGAGATGTTGGTAGCTCCGGTCTCTGTTGTGGAAGACACCATCAAGACCAAGCTACTTCTCCACGTGAAGGCTTCCGTGCCACTAAACCACCGACCAAAGTCTGACGAGTACCGACAAAAGTCTAGTCAGTACCGATCAAAGTGTAGGGAGCACCGACAAAAGTCTAGTCAGAACCGATCCAAGTGTAGAGAGCACCGACAAAAGTCTAGTCAGAACCGATCCAAGTGTAGAGAGCACCGACCAAAGTCTAGTCAGTACCGATCAAAGTGTAGTGAGCACCGACAAAAGTCTAGTCAGTACCGATCCAAGTGTAGAGAGCACCGACCAAAGTCTAGTCAGTACCGATCAAAGTGTAGTGAGCACCGACAAAAGTCTAGTCAGTACCGATCCAAGTGTAGAGAGCACCGACCAAAGTCTAGTCAGTACCGATCAAAGTGTAGAGAGCACCGACCAAAGTCTAGTCAGTACCGATCAAAGTGTAGAGAGCACCGACCAAAGTCTAGTCAGTACCGATCAAAGTGTAGTGAGCACCGACCAAAGTCTAGTGAACACCAAAGTCTAGCGAGCATCATCCAAAGTCTAGTCAGTACCGACCAAAATCTAGTGGGCACCAATCAAAGTCTTGTGAGTACTGACCAGAGTATGGCGATTACCGACCAGAGTCTAATGTTTACTGACCAAAGTTTGGCGAGTACCGATCAAAGTCTGGCGAGAACCGACCAAAGTCTAATGTGTACCGACCAAAGTCTGGCGAGTACCGACCAATGTCTGACGAGTACCGATCAAAGTCTGACGAGTACCGACAAAAGTATGGCAAGTACCGACCAAAGTCTGGCGAGTACCGACCAAAGTCTGACGAGTGCCGACCAAAGTCTAATGTGTACCGACCAAAGTCTGACGAGTGCCGACCAAAGTCTAATGTGTACCGACCAAAGTCTGGCGAGTAACGACCAAAGTCTGACGAGTGCCGACCAAAGTCTAATGTGTACCGACCAAAGTCTGACGAGTGCCGACCAAAGTCTAATGTGTACCGATCAAAGTCTGGCGAGTACCGACCAAAGTCTAATGAACACCGACCCCGACAAACTGTCAGCCACTCTCACAGATCTCGAATGTGTATGGATGGAGAATATCCTCCTGTATGGCGAGGGGCACTTAAACACATGGCTGTCGTGTGAAAACTAGGAACAAAAGCAAAATTGTCTGACAATCTAATCCCTCAGGCCTTCCATAAAGATATCAAGATGGCCATTGCAAAGGAACACAATAAACAATCTCTTTCTTTCTCTATATTATTTCCTTTCTCAAAACTTTCGATTTCAGACTCTCTCATCACAGGTTGTCAACAAATCTTTCTCGGTTCTCTATTTCATTTCTGGAATGTTTTAAACTATCAATAGGATTCCTAACATTCTTCTACATGCCTTCACAGCCCTATTTATTGTTATTTACCTTCATCGTATTCATTTTATTTTGTCTTTTACGCGTCAGATTGTAAATGAATGTCTTGTTATACTTCACACTTCACATTTCCAAACACATCACGTTTTGTACTTTCGTCATCATGATCATGTGCCATACCGGTTGGTGCAGGTGATCATGTCCCTCCACAATCTTCTATCTACAGTACATCGTATCAGTTCTGTTGTTGACTGTTTTCCATGCCATGACCCCAAGCTATCCAGTATTTTCTCGTTTGTCGTCCGCGATATCTCTTTCCTTTTATTTTACCATTTGTAACCAAGTATTCCAACTTTCCTCTTCTCATGATGTGCCCACAAAAAGTTGATTGTTTCTTTCTGATGTTTTTTAAGAGCTCCCTTTTTGTTTTGGCCTCTTTGAGAACTTCCTCATTGGTCTTTTTAGCTGTCCAGGGAACTTTCAACATTCTTCTGAGAAATCCCATCTCTGTGGCCTCTAATCGTCTTTTCATTTGTTTGTCTACTGTCCATGATTCGCTTCCATAGCTCAGAATTGGTTCTATATAGCACCGATGAACTATCTTTCACATTTTTATTGACATAGATTTGTTGCATAAGAGGTTTTTCATTTTCTGAATTTTGGCCTGAGCTATTCTGCTTTTTATTTCCGTGATGCATCTTCCATCTGATGTTATTATTGTGCCCAAGTATTTGACGCGTTGCACTTGTTTCAAATTTGTCTTGTTTATTTTTATGCTTCATGCTGGTGATCATTGTTTCTTCTATATGACCATTATTTCTGTTTTCTTACTATTCAGACTGAGACCTTTCTTGTTGCTTTCTTTTACTATTATGTCTATCATTTCTTGTAGTTCGTTCTCTGTCTCTGCTATTAAGATTGTGTCATCCGCATATCGTAAATTATTTATATTGTGACCGTTGACTTCAATTCCTTTTTTGTCTACTATTGATCTCATAATATGTTCGCTGTAAAGTGAAAACAAATCCGGCGACAGAACACAGCCTTGTCTGACTCCTTGTTTTATAAATTGAAATTGTCCTGTTTGGTTGTTAATTCGTATAGCTGCTGTTTGTTGCCAGTATACGTTTTTTTTTTTACGTTTCGCAGATCCTTGCCATCAATGTTTAATTTCTCCAGCATATTGATTATTTCCACATGCTTTACTTTGTCAAATGCTCTTGTGTAGACTATAAAGCGCATATATAGATCTTTTTTTTTTAACCTCTATAGCCCTTTTTTATCAATGTTCTCAGGATTTATATTGCATTATTGGTGCCCTTTCTTTCCAGACATCCGCATTGTTCCTCACTTATTTCTGGTTTTATTTTGTTCCTTCCACATCTCATGATTCATAGTAATATGTTGGTTACACATCTCATGATTCATAGTAATATGTTGGTTACACATCTCATGATTCATAGTAATATGTTGGTTTCACATCTCATGACTCATAGTAATATGTTGGTTACACGTCTCATGATTCATAGTAATATGTTGGTTACACGTCTCATGATTCATAGTAATATGTTGGTTACACATATGATTCATAGTAATATGTTGGTTACACATCTCATGATTCATAGTAATATGTTGGTTACACGTCTCATGATTCATAGTAATATGTTGGTTACACGTCTCATGATTCATAGTAATATGTTGGTTACACATCTCATGATTCATAGTAATATGTTGGTTACACATCTCATGATTCATAGTAATATGTTGGTTACACGTCTCATGATTCATAGTAATATGTTGGTTACACGTCTCATGATTCATAGTAATATGTTGGTTACACATCTCATGATTCATAGTAATATGTTGGTTACACATCTCATGATTCATAGTAATATGTTGGTTACACATCTCATGATTCATAGTAATATGTTGGTTACACATCTCATGATTCATAGTAATATGTTGGTTACACATCTCATGATTCATAGTAATATGTTGGTTACACATCTCATGAATCATAGTAATATGTTGGTTACACGTCTCATAATTCATAGTACTATGTTGGTTACACGGATCTTGTAATGTAACACTTCCATATGCGGCATGTCTTGCCTTACTTTGAAGGGGCTGTTTGGTTACAAGTTCGTCCAGCCTCACGTGTTGTTGTAACATGTTCCTGAAGGGGCTGTTTGTGGTTACAAGTTCGTCCAGCCTCACGTGTTGTAACAGTTTGTTCCTGAAGGGTTGTTTGGTTACAAGTTCATCCAGCCTCACGTGTTGTAACAGCTTGTTCCTGAAGGGGCTGTTTCGTTACAAGTTCATCCAGCCTCACGTGTTGTAACAGCTTGTTCCTGAAGGGGCTGTTTGTGGTTACAAGTTCATCCAGCCTCACGTGTTGTAACAGCTTGTTCCTGAAGGGGCTGTTTGTGGTTACAAGTTCATCCAGCCTCACGTGTTGTAACAGCTTGTTCCTGAAGGGGCTGTTTGTGGTTACAAGTTCATCCAGCCTCACGTGTTGTAACAGCTTGTTCATGAAGGGCTGTTTGGTTACAAGTTCATCCAGCCTCACGTGTTGTAACAGCTTGTTCCTGAAGGGGCTGTTTGGTTACAAGTTCGTCCAGCCTCACGTGTTGTAACAGCTTGTTCATGAAGGGCTGTTTGGTTACAAGTTCGTCCAGCCTCACGTGTTGTAACAGCTTGTTCATGAAGGGCTGTTTGGTTACAAGTTCATCCAGCCTCACGTGTTGTAACAGCTTGTTCCTCAAGGGTTGTTTGGTTACAAGCTCGTCCAGCCTCACGTGTTGTAACAGCTTGTTCCTGAAGGGTTGTTTGGTTACAAGTTCGTCCAGCCTCACGTGTTGTTGTAACATGTTCCTGAAGGGCTGTTTGGTTACAAGTTCATCCAGCCTCACGTGTTGTAACAGCTTGTTCCTGAAGGGTTGTTTGGTTACAAGTTCATCCAGCCTCACGTGTTGTAACAGCTTGTTCCTGAAGGGTTGTTTGGTTACAAGTTCATCCAGCCTCACGTGTTGTAACAGCTTGTTCCTGAAGGGTTGTTTGGTTACAAGTTCATCCAGCCTCACGTGTTGTAACAGCTTGTTCATGAAGGGCTGTTTGGTTACAAGTTCATCCAGCCTCACGTGTTGTAACAGCTTGTTCATGAAGGGCTGTTTGGTTACAAGTTCATCCAGCCTCACGTGTTGTAACAGCTTGTTCCTCAAGGGTTGTTTGGTTACAAGTTCGTCCAGCCTCACGTGTTGTAACAGCTTGTTCCTGAAGGGCTGTTTGGTTACAAGTTCGTCCAGCCTCACGTGTTGTAACAGCTTGTTCATGAAGGGTTGTTTGGTTACAAGTTCATCCAGCCTCACGTGTTGTTGTAACATGTTCCTGAAGGGCTGTTTGGTTACAAGTTCATCCAGCCTCACGTGTTGTTGTAACATGTTCCTGAAGGGCTGTTTGGTTACAAGTTCGTCCAGCCTCACGTGTTGTAACAGCATGCTCAAGCCAGGAACAGCTCCACTTTCCACGAGTTTGAGTTCACTATTTATTCTATCACTCCCATTTACGAACCGAGGCTGCACCGATCTCTTATATTCCGGTGTGTGGTCCCGAAACATTTTAACGATCACGTGAGCGTACTTCCCCGTAACTAATGCCGCATTTAGACACTTGATCCGACAAAATGGCTTCCCAAAAATGGTCCAATCACTGACGCGTTCTGATAGATCAAAATAAGCTAACGCCCAGCTATCGACCGGCTTTCATTCCTCTGGGCGGTCGTAAAAAGGAACTCAATTCTCGACTTTTCAGCTCCGAGCAAGAAAAGAAAGATCTACCACTCCGTTACGGAGCAGTCCCAGGGTAAATTATTTTCTTTTGTTACCCGGAAGTGACAAACTTTAAATTTGCGTGTTTTTGTTGTCAGAAGTACACATTTTATTGGATCACAGCAGAGCAGGAGTTGCCGTAAAATGTTGCGCCGGCGTAGAGCGTTAGTTCCGCTTGAGTAAGTCGTAAAATCTTATTGAAGTTTAAGATTGTCGTAAAATATATATTTGGATGGACACGAGATGTGGGTGACAGATTGAGGACTTTTAGCTGAGGTAGGTACCGAGGCTGAATCGATTGGTTTGTGTCGAGTGTCAGGGAGTGAAAGGTGAACAGATTGGGGTAGCCTGACTGATTTATTGTCTACCCGGCGGACGATATTTTTTGATGGGGCGTGTGTTCTGGAATGTTCGTCCAGGCGCTATTAGCGACGGCTCAATTGGGAGGCACGAGTGTCGTATGTGACTGTGAATACATGTCATCTACGTGAGTTCTCATTGTAGCCAGTAGAAACAATGTTGGGGGTGGGGGGGGGGGTGGTCAATGAAGGCGAGAAGGGGGAGGCAATTAAAGGGAAAGTGGGAATGTCTGTTCCTAGGAGCACGGCTTGGAGGTGGAGCAGGGTCTTGATCAGTTTTGTTGTTCGCTGATCCTGACGCATGCAGTCATCTGTGGGTCGTGGAGCGTGCCCAGTCGCTGAACGCAACTACCACGTCAGTAATAATACCACATCAATAATGATACCACATCAGTAATGATACCACGTCAGTAATGATACCACGTCAGTAATGATACCATGTCAGCTATTGGACCAAACAATAAAAAACAAGAAGAAATACTTGTATAGGGTATGTATGAAAGAAACATCTGCTGTAAAGATTTTGTTTCTGCTCCTTTACACATTTACTGTTCTATCCCTTTTCTTATTTGTCCACTTTTCTTATTTGTCCACTTTTCTTGATTGTCCACTTTTCTTATTTGTTCCCTTTTTTTATTTGTTCCCTTTCTAATTTGTCCCCCTTTTTATGCGTCACATCTAATGTGTTCCCTTTCTAAATTGTTCCCTTTCTAATGTGTCCCGTTTCTAAATTGTCCCCTTTCTAATGTGTCCCGTTTCTAAATTGTCCCCTTTCTAATGTGTCCCGTTTCTAAATTGTCCCTTTTCTAATGTGTCCCGTTTCTAAATTGTCCCCTTTCTAATGTGTCCCGTTTCTAAATTGTCCCTTTTCTAATGTGCTCCCTGCCTAATGTGCACCTTGACTGATACCCCGATGACGACACTAATTCTGTTCTATCGTCACCCCCTCCCTCCCCTCCCACGTCATACACCAGCTATGGTTCAGTGTGAGGTAAATATAGTTTTTATTTTTTTTTACTCCATGAAAATTGTGTTTGATTTGAACGTCGTAGGTAGACTTGATAATGTCGCTGTTTAACTCTTTCCATACGTTTGGCCGCACAGTGCGTCCCTCTCAATTTGATTAGTGTAAAATGTCATCAAACCATTTTCTTTTTATGTCTTGTATCATCAAAGTATAACGAGAGGGACGGATACCACCAACTATCAAGCAGGGATCAAGTCATCATACTTCGCCTACGCACTGGCCACAATAGAATGAGAAATCACATGTTCGCCAAATTCAAAATAGGTACAACCAGCCTATGCCACTGTACACTGGACAATATGACTACAAAACATATTCTACAGGATTGCCCCCAGTACACAGACCTGAGAAGGACAATGTGGTCCACGCCCACCTCCCTGGAAGAGAAACTATACGGGGCAACCGAATCACTTAAACAGACAGCTGCCTTCATGAGAAAGACCGGAATCCTATTCCGAATGACGTCATGATCGCAGCAGAAGAAGAAGAAGTATCATTTTGGTTTTGATGATATGTAATGCCTTGTTTAATTATCTAAAAAGTCATATATAATATGTGAAGAGTTAGATAATATAAACATGTAGATTATTATTTATAAAAAATGATCAATCTCGTCTCTGAAATCTGTACCGCTAAATTTATAAAAAAAACCTTCCGTACTGAAAGTGTTAAGACATGTTGTAAGTCAACTATATTCTTACACCACAAGGTAGAGATGAGGATTAGTTGCGGTGTGTGCACACGTGACCTTCACACGTGACTATTACCCTCTAAGATGGCTCCCTGAACGCCATTATAGTTTAATCGTTTGCTTATTGACAGTTCTGTCCATCGCATAGGACGAGATCAAAGCGAGGGTTTTAACCATCCTGTGTGATTCTATTCCAGATATACGTGAGTCGGCATTCGTGTACGCCAGCACGGCAGCTGGCGTCATTTACGCAGTGACTCAGGCCTGCAGCATGGGAACCCTTCTGCAGTGCACGTGCGACCAGAACGCGCGAGACGTGAGTACGGATGGGGAGTGGCAGTGGGCTGGATGTGGAGATAACGTGGAATATGGCTACCGGAAGTCGAAAGATTTTATGGACGCCCGGAAGCGGAAACGCCTAGGAGACTTCACAACCAAGATTCAACTACACAACAATGAAGCTGGCCGTGAAGTGAGTTCACCTTTTTTGTGTGTGAAGATTGTGTTTGTCGCAATCATGATTGTTTCTTTCATTCACGATATTCGTTATTTCCAGACATTAGTTCATATACTTGTAAGATTGTTTCTACTACAATCTATATTAGTTCATTAGTTTGTGAGATTGCATTATTTCAATACACTAGTTCACCAGCTCAGTGAGTTTCCATTTATGTTAACTATTAGTTCACTCACTCATAATGTTGTTCTGATAACAATCGTTATAGTTCGTTTCAAATCATGTGCCCAACTTCAAAACGCTATTATGCAGTAAACATTTGTTAAAGACTGTTGAAATTTTCCAAATGTTATTAGAATGCAAAAGACCATTCAAATGTATGTTTAACAAATATCTTGCAGCTGCAGTTTTCTTAAAGCGGCGAATTTCTTTGATGTTTGTCACAATTGTAAATTGTGAAGCCCTAAAGAATAGAAATTACCGTAGTTGCTGGTCTATGATTAATTTTCACTAGTTAAAGGCGTGGCCGTAATGGGGAAAAAATTGGATAAGACAAAACACCAGGAGAATTATTGTCTGCTCAGTTCGAGGACAGCTTCGCCGCTGAATGAACAGATGCTGGTCTATGATTAATTTTCACTAGTTAAAGGCGTGGCCGTAATGGGGAAAAAATTGGATAAGACAAAACACCAGGAGAATTATTGTCTGCTCAGTTCGAGGACGGCTTCGCCGCTGAATGAACGGAAATGGAACACACAATGCCTCGTGTTTTCTACAAGTGTCTAATTGTGTCAGAAAACCCACGTTGAAAGCGTGCAAAATCGTCAATTTGACCGTGTATGGATTTTTAATCGCTATTTTTAACTTAAAATACTGTGAACATTAAGTTTTGACTACATCAATGGGTCGTTATAAATTTATGTAAATCAAATAAGCAACAATAATAACCAAATGTTGTTTTTTAATGAAATTAATTCCCTGTTGGGTTCTAATCATTATAACTTTACATGCCAATTTTGAAAAGCTTATAAAAAGCGGTTTAAAAGTTATCGATTTTAAAAGTTGGGCACGACTTATGAAACGGACTATAGTTCACGAACTTGTATCTCACTCATCATTTCTGTCGACAATGGATATAAGATCGATGTCTTTAAAAGAAAATTATTTACTCAATGAAGGAGATGCCCGTTCACTCAATGAAGGAGATGCCCGTTCACTCAATGAAGGAGATAACTGTTCACTCAATGAAGGAGATGCCCGTTCACTCAATGAAGGAGATGCCCGTTCACTCAATGAAGGAGATAACTGTTCACTCAATGAAGGAGATAACTGTTCACTCAATGAAGGAGATAACTGTTCACTCAATGAAGGAGATAACTGTTCACTCAATGAAGGAGATACCCGTTCACTCAATGAAGGAGATAACTGTTCACTCAATGAAGGAGATAACTGTTCACTCAATGAAGGAGATAACTGTTCACTCAATGAAGGAGATACCCGTTCACTCAATGAAGGAGATAACTGTTCACTCAATGAAGGAGATAACTGTTCACTCAGTGAAGGAGATACCCGTTCACTCAATGAAGGAGATAACTGTTCACTCAATGAAGGAGATAACTGTTCACTCAATGAAGGAGATAACTGTTCACTCAATGAAGGAGATAACTGTTCACTCAATGAAGGAGATAACTGTTCACTCAATGAAGGAGATGACTGTTCACTCAATGAAGGAGATTCCCGTTCACTCAATGAAGGAGATTCCCGTTCACTCAGTGAAGGAGATGCCCGTTCACTCAATGAAGGAGATAACTGTTCACTCAATGATGGAGATACCCGTTCACTCAATGAAGGAGTTTCCCGTTCACTCAGTGGAGGAGATGCCCGTTCACTCAATGAAGGAGATAACTGTTCACTCAATGAAGGAGTTACCCGTTCACTAAATGAAGGAGATACCCGTTTACTCAATGAAGGAGATGCCCGTTTACTCAATGAACGAGATGTCCGTTCGTTCAATGAAGGAGATACCCGTTCACTCAATGAAGGAGATACCCGTTCACTCAATGAAGGAGATACCCGTTCACTCAATGAAGGAGATACCCGTTCACTCAATGAAGGAGATACCCGTTCACTAAATGAAGGAGATGTCCGTTCACTCAATGAAGGAGATGTCCGTTCACTCAATGAAGGAGATGTCCGTTCACTCAATGGAGGAGATACCCGTTCACTCAAATGGAGGAGATGTCCGTTCACTCAATGAAGGAGATGTCCGTTCACTCAATGAAGGAGATGTCCGTTCACTCAATGAAGGAGATGTCCGTTCACTCAATGAAGGAGATGTCCGTTCACTCAATGAAGGAGATGTCCGTTCACTCAATGAAGGAGATGACCGTTCACTCAATGAAGGAGATGTCCGTTCACTCAATGAAGGAGATATCCGTTCACTCAATGAAGGAGATGCCCGTTTACTCAATGAAGGAGATGCCAGTTCACTCAATGAAGGAGATGCCCGTTTACTCAATGAAGGAGATACCCGCTCACTAAATGAAGGAGATGCCAGTTCACTCAATGAAGGAGATGACCGTTCACTCAATGAAGGAGATGTCCGTTCACTCAATGAAGGAGATATCCGTTCACTCAATGAAGGAGATGCCCGTTTACTCAATGAAGGAGATGCCAGTTCACTCAATGAAGGAGATGCCCGTTTACTCAATGAAGGAGATGCCAGTTTACACAATGAAGGAGATGCCCGTTTACTCAATGAAGGAGATGCCAGTTCACTCAATGAAGGAGATACCCGTTCACTGAATGAAGGAGATGCACGTTCACTCAATGAAGGTGATGCCCGTTCACTGAATGAAGGAGATGTCCGTTTACTCAGTGAAGGAGATTCTCGTTTACTCAATGAAGGAGATTCCCGTTTACTCAATGAAGGAGATACCCACCCACCCACTCACTCATTTACTTACCCACCCACTCAATCACTATCTCACCCACTCACTCACTCGCCCACTCTCTCACTCAATCACTAACCCACTCTCTCACTCACTCACCGACCAACGCACTCACTCATCCACCCACCCACTCACTCACTCACTCACTCACTCACTCACTCACTCACTCACTCACTCACTCACTCACTCACTCACTCACTCACTCACTCACTCACTCACTCACTCACTCACTCACTCACTCACTCACTCACTCACTCAAACAGGTGCCCACATAAACAAAACATCAACATTCCCCGCCGACATCACATGCAATCATCATCTGTTGCTTGACTCGTTGCCCTGTCTCATTTCAGGCTGTTATCAAGTTCATGCGGAAGGAATGCAAGTGCCATGGTCTTTCCGGATCATGCGCGCTCAAAACGTGCTGGAAGAAGATGCCCCCCTTCCGAGACATCGGAAACAGATTGAAGGAAAGCTTCGATGGCGCTATTAAAGTCATCATCTCTAACGACGGCAAGAACATTATTCCGGACGGCGTAACCATCAAGCCACCGTCACAACAAGACCTCGTCTACTCGGATCCGTCCCCAGATTTCTGCAAGAGAAGCAAGAAAGTGGGGTCTTTGGGGACGAAAGGGAGAGAATGCGACCCCAACTCGATGGGGGTCGGGGGTTGTGATCTACTGTGCTGTAATCGTGGCTACTCGAAGACAGAGCTCAGAGTTCGCGAGAACTGCAAGTGTCGGTTCATGTGGTGCTGCGAAGTCATCTGCCAGACGTGTGAGAGTATCAAAGTTGTACATCAATGCTTGTAACATACCTTGTTGTATGTTGTACATCGATGCTTGTAACATACCTTGTTGTATGTTGTACATCGATGCTTGTAACATACCTTGTTGTATGTTGTACATCGATGCTTGTAACATACCCTGTTGTATGTTGTACATCGATGCTTGTAACATACCTTGTTGTATGTTGTACATCGATGCTTGTAACATACCTTGTTGTATGTTGTACATCAATGCTTGTAACATACCTTGTTGTATGTTGTACATCGATGCTTGTAACATACCTTGTTGTATGTTGTACATCAATGCTTGTAACATACCTTGTTGTATGTTGTACATCGATGCTTGTAACATACCTTGTTGTATGTTGTACATCAATGCTTGTAACATACCTTGTTGTATGTTGTACATCGATGCTTGTAACATACCTTGTTGTATGTTGTACATCAATGCTTGTAACATACCTTGTTGTATGTTGTACATCGATGCTTGTAACATACCTTGTTGTATGTTGTACATCGATGCTTGTAACATACCTTGTTGTATGTTGTACATCAATGCTTGTAACATACCTTGTTGTATGTTGTACATCGATGCTTGTAACATACCTTGTTGTATGTTGTACATCAATGCTTGTAACATACCTTGTTGTATGTTGTACATCAATGCTTGTAACATACCTTGTTGTATGTTGTACATCGATGCTTGTAACATACCTTGTTGTATGTTATACATCAATGCTTGTAACATACCTTGTTGCGTGTTCTACATTCGCTGTTTGCTTCTTGCTTTTGTGTCTTCAACTCAACCTGAGATGGAAGCCATGAGAGTATCACTTCGGTAAATGTGTAACAGGGAAGACAATATTAAGTGGGATCGCCACTTCGATAAATGTGTAACAGGGAAGACAATATTAAGTGGGATCGCCACTTCAGTAAATGTGTAACAGGGAAGACAATATTAAGTGGGATCGCCACTTCGGTAAATGTGTAACAGGGAAGACAATATTAAGTGGGATCGCCACTTCGGTAAATGTGTAACAGGGAAGACAATATTAAGTGGGATCGCCACTTCAGTAAATGTGTAACAGGGAAGACAATATTAAGTGGGATCGCCACTTCGGTAAATGTGTAACAGGGAAGACAATATTAAGTGGGATCGCCACTTCGGTAAATGTGTAACAGGGAAGACAATATTAAGTGGGATCGCCACTTCGGTAAATGTGTTACAGGGAAGACAATATAAGTGAGATCATCACTTCAGTAAGACATTGCCACGAAAATGTATAATGAAAGGTGTTGGTACTATATCACAATAAAGTGAGTGTTATCTGAGTGTAATACTTAAGTAATATATTACCATAAAGAGAACGCCAACTGAGAGTAATACTTAAGTAATATATTACAATAAAAAAGCATACCAATTGAGAGTAAAACTTTTGTAATATATTACCTTTAGAAATGTGTAATTACTTGGTAAGCTGTTATCAGGATAAGAATGTAAGCGATTTCGAAGAATACAGTCTACCTCGTTTGTAGAAATATGTGCTGAAGAGTAGAGGTATTATTGTACAGTGATTTGTCAACTCATGCCTTCATCCTGGTTTATTTATGTTTGTTGTGACTGGACATTACACATGCAGTACGACCAAATTGGTCTTTTTTGATTCAGTTGTTTGTGGTCTTGATCTAAATCTAGCTCCCAAATGTACAATTTTTCTTTCCAGTGTTCTTAGTTTGCCCTATTCTATCTTGGCAGTGTCCAGCCCAACAGAAGAAGTGTTGGTGGCAACATGTCTTTGCCTGAAAGTGAGAATCTTGCAAGTGAGAATCTTGCAAGTGAGAATCTTGCAAGTGAGAATCTTGCAAGTGAGAATCTTGCAAGTGAGAATCTTGCAAGTGAGAATCTTGCAAGTGAGAATCTTGCAAGTGAGAATCTTGCAAGTGAGAATCTTGCAAGTGAGAATCTTGCAAGTGAGAATCTTGCAAGTGAGAATCTTGCAAGTGAGAATCTTCCAAGTGAGAATCTTGCAAGTGAGAATCTTGCATGATGCCTTTCTTGCTTCCCTCAAGCTCGTGCACAAACAGCAGCTTATCTCAGTTTGAAAGCCACCAGCTTGAGTCCAACATTTCTTGTCTGTCCCTAGCTGTATCGCCATTAGCAAAGTGCTTCCAAGACATTTATGTCCTTGCTTTGCAACTCCGGATGACAAACGTCTTTGAAACGTATGAGGCGCCTTCCTTTTGTATATCTTCTCAGTCGGTATCTCGATAGAATGATTTCACGTACCTAGCGCCATTTATTGAACAATTCTACATTGTTTCATTCAAAGTCTGTCTTACATTGTTTCATTCAGTCTGTCTTATATTGTTTCATTCAAAGTCTGTCTTACATTGTTTCATTCAAAGTCTGTCTTACATTGTTTCATTAGAAGTCTGTCTTACATTGTTTCATTCAAAGTCTGTCTTATACTGTTTCATTCAAAGTCTGTCTTACATTAACATCTCATGCTGTTACTGATTGTTTTAACGGTATAGAAACTTCTCCGCTAGTGGCCAGTGCTCAACCATCTCTGACGCGATCAAATGTGATCTTGGTCAATACTGACCGCCGATAACCACCTAAAGTGTTCAACAACACAACGTCTGCAACAAAACGTCTACAACAACATCAACAACATGACTACAACAATATGAACAACATGACTACAACAATATCAATAACACGACTACAGCAATATTAACAACACGACTACAACAATATCAACAACATGACTACAACAACATCAATATAACAACATGGCTACAGCAAAAGCAATAACATAATTACAACAACAACAGAAATACTACAACAACATAACTACAACAATATCAACAACATGACTGCAACAATATCAACAACATAACTACAACAATATCAACAACATGACTACAACAATATCAATAACACGACTACAACAATATCAACAACATGACTACAACAATATCAACAACATGACTACAACAATATCAACAACATGACTACAACAATATCAACAACATGACCACATCAAAAATAACAACATGATGCGACAATATCAACAACACGACTACAACAATATCAACAACATGACTATAACAATAACAACAACATGATTACAACAATATCAACAACATGACTACAACAATATCAACAACATGACTACAACAATATCAACAACATGACTACAACAATATCAACAACATGACTATAACAATATCAACAACATGACTACAACAATATCAACAACATAACTACAACAATAACAACAACACGATTCAACAATATCAACAACATTACTGCAACAATAACAACAACACGATACAACAATATCAACATGACTTCAAGAATATCAACAACATAACTACAACAATAACAACAACACGATACAACAATATCAATAACATGACTACAAAAATATCAACAACATAACTACAATCATATCAACAACATAACTACATCAATAATAACAACACGATACAGCAATATCAACAACATGACTACAACAATATCAACAACACGATTACAACGATATCAACAACATGACTAAAACAATATCAACAACATGATTTCTACAATATGAACAACATGACTGCAGCAATATGAATAGAACAACATGACTACAACAATATTAACAACACGACTGCAACAATATTAACAACAGGACTACAACAACATGACTACAACAACAAGACTACAAAAATATCAAGTACATGACTACAACAATATCGACAACATGACTACAACAACATGACTACAACAATATCAAGTACATGACTACAACAACATGACTACAACAATATCAACAACACGACTACAAAAATATCAACAACATGACTACAACAACATGACTACAACAATATCAACAACATGACTACAACAACATGACTACAACAATATCAACATGACTACAACAAAATGACTACAACAATATCAACAACATGACTACAACAACATGACTACAACAATATCAACAACATGACTACAACAACATGACTACAACAACATGACTACAACAATATCAACAACATGACTACAACAACATGACTACAACAACATGACTACAGCGATATCAACAACACGACTATAACAATATCAACAACATGACTACAACTTCATGTATACAACAACATGACTACAATAATATCAACAACATGACTACAACAACTTGACTGCAGCGATATCAACAACATGACTACAACAACATGACTACAACAACATGACTACAGCGATATCAACAATACAATATGATTATAACAATATCAACAACATGCCTACAACAATATCAACAACATGACTACAACAACATGACTACAGCGATATCAACAACACGACTGCAGCAATATTAACAACATGAATACAACAACATGACTACAACAACATGACTATAACAACATGAATACAACAACATGACTACAACAACATGACTATAACAACATGAATGCAACAACATGACTACAGCGATATCAACAACACAACTGCAACAATAATAACAACATGAATACAACAACATGACTACAACAATATCAACAACACGACTACAACAATATCAACAACATGACTTCAACAATATCAGCAACATGACTACAGCAACATCAACAGCATGACTACAGCAATATCAACATTAACTACAACATAAATGTGTACAACATTAATATTAGCTGCAACCAAATGACATCAAGATTAACCAGAACAACATTACTAATACAACAAGAACACCAAGAACATCAAATAATCAACATTAGCTACAGCAACATACATTTCTACAACATTATCTACAATAACATTACTACTTCTTCAACATCAACTTCAGTAATTTGGCTACAACAACATTAACTTTAACTGCAAGAAATAACTACAAGAATATCAACATCAACTACTGCAACATAACTACTATATCAACATTAAACACAAAAACATTACTATATCAACATTAAATACGAAAACATAACTACTGTATCAATATTAAACACGAAAACATAGCTACTATATCAACATTAAACACAAAAACATTACTATATCAACATTAAACACAAAAACATAACTACTGTATCAACATTAAACACGAAAACATAGCTACTATATCAACATTAAACACAAAAACATTACTATATCAACATTAAACACAAAAACATTACTATATCAACACTAAACACAAAAACATTACTATATCAACATTAAACACAAAAACATAGCTACTATATCAACATTAAACACAAAAACATAGCTACTATATCAACATTAAACACAAAAACATAGCTACTATATCAACATTAAACACAAAAACATAGCTACTATATCAACATTAAACACAAACACATAACTACTATATCAACATTAAACACAAAAACATAACTACTATATCAACATTAAACACAAAAACATAGCTACTATATCAACATTAAACACAAAAACATAGCTACTATATCAACATTAAACACAAAAACATTACTACTATATCAACATTAAACACAAAAACATTACTATATCAACATTAAACACAAAAACATAACTACTGTATCAACATTAAACACGAAAACATAGCTACTATATCAACATTAAACACAAAAACATTACTATATCAACATTAAACACAAAAACATTACTATATCAACACTAAACACAAAAACATTACTATATCAACATTAAACACAAAAACATAGCTACTATATCAACATTAAACACAAAAACATAGCTACTATATCAACATTAAACACAAAAACATAGCTACTATATCAACATTAAACACAAAAACATAGCTACTATATCAACATTAAACACAAACACATAACTACTATATCAACATTAAACACAAAAACATAACTACTATATCAACATTAAACACAAAAACATAGCTACTATATCAACATTAAACACAAAAACATAGCTACTATATCAACATTAAACACAAAAACATTACTACTATATCAACATTAAACACAAAAACATAGCTACTGAAATGTCAACTTCAGCAACATCTGCTACATCGGCATTAAAACCAACAACATGACCACTACAACATCAACTACAACAACATGACCATTACAACAACATGACCACTACAACATCAACTACAACAACATGACCATTACAACAACATGACCACTACAACATCAACTACAACAACATGACCACTACAACATCAACTATAACAACATGACCACTACAACATCAACTACAACAACATGACCACTACAACAACATGACCACTACAACATCAACTATAACAACATGACCACTACAACATCAACTATAACAACATGACCACTACAACATCAACTACAACAACATGACCACTACAACAACATGACCACTACAACATCAACTATAACAACATGATCACTACAACATCAACTACAACAACATGACCACTACAACATCAACTACAACAACATGAACACTACAACAACATGACCACTACAACAACATGACCACTACAACATCAACTACAACAACATGACCACTACAACAACATGACCACTACAACATCAACTACAACAACATGACCACTACAACATCAACTACAACAACATGACCACTACAACATCAACTACAACAACATGATCACTACAACAACATGACCACTACATCAACTATAACAACATGACCACTACAACATCAACTACAACAACATGACCACTACAACATCAACTACAACAACATGACCACTACAACATCAACTACAACAACATGACCACTACAACAACATGACCACTACAACATCAACTACAACAACATGACCACTACAACATCAACTACAACAACATGACCACTACAACATCAACTATAACAACATGACCACTACAACATCAATTACAACAACATGACCACTACAACATCAACTATAACAAAATGACCACTACAACATCAATTACAACAACATGACCACTACAACGTCAACTACAACAACATGACCACTACAACATCAACTACAACAACATGACCACTACAACATCAACTACAACAACATGACCACTACAACATCAACTACAACAAGAGGTTGCTGCTGTTGTCACATTCTTGTCTTTTTCTCCGACACACACACACACATACACACACACTAAATCTCTCACTGTCTCTCATTTTCTGCTGTTTGAACGGCTGTATATATCATCCATTTGAACGGCTGTATATATCATCAATTTGAACGGCTGTTTGAATGGTTGTATATATCATCCATTTGAACGGATGTATATATCATCCATTTGAACGGATGTTTGAACGGCTGTATATATCATTACCTGAAAGCATACAGATAGAGATGATACAGGCACTTGAAGATTTTGGCATTGAAGTGATTACAGACATATGCAACGACATATACCACACAGGATACATACCAAATGAACTAAAAACATCAACTTTCATTGCATTGCCTAAAAAGAATGGTGCAGTTGAATGCAGTGACTTTAGAACAATAAGCCTAATGAGCCATGTTACAAAAATCTTGCTAAAAGTTGTACAAGGAAGGATTCAGAATAAAATCAATACTGAATTAGATGAGCAGCAATTTGGATTTAGGAAAAATAGCGGGACAAAAGAAGCCATATTCTGCATGAGAACATTAATCGAAAAATACACAGAAGTAAACAAACCAATATATGCCTGCTTCATAGACTACACCAAAGCTTTTGATAGAGTACACCACAAACAACTTATAGAATGCCTAAAAGAGATACATCTAGATGACATGGATATACGACTAATATGCAATCTATACTGGGAGCAAACAGCAATAATAAAATATAACAAAGAGTTCTCTACACCCATTGATATAAAAAGAGGAGTAAGACAAGGATGCATCCTATCACCAAGCTTGTTCAATCTATACACTGAGCAAATCTTTAAAAAACATCATAGAGATGCCAGGTCTACAAATTAATGGAAAGATAATCAATAACCTAAGATATGCTGACGATACTGTACTACTAGCAGAAAATCCTAAAGACCTACAACAATTACTTAATGAAATAAACACGACAAGCAAAAAATATGGACTAGATATGAATATCAAAAAGACTAAAACTATGATCATAAACAAAGAAAATACTCAAAACCCACAAGTGGATATCAAAATTGAAGGAATAGACCTTGAGACAGTTCAGAACTATAACTACCTTGGACATACTATAACCAGTGATGGAAAATGTACAACTGAAATAAACAAAAGAATAGGAATGGCAAAAAGTAATTTTAATGTCATGAAGGACATACTAACATCAAAACAAATAACACCAGAGCTAAAACTAAGAATAGCAAAATGTTACATCTTCTCAATATTCCTATATGGTGCTGAAACATGGACATTAGACAAGAAAACAGAACAGAGAATTGAAGCCTTTGAAATGTGGATATATAGAAGAATAGGTAGAATTGGATGGAAGGAAAAGAAAACAAATGACAAAGTCTTAAAACAACTAAAAATGAAAAGAGAACTTCTGAACACAATTAGAACAAGACAAATGCGATTCTTAGGCCATGTTAAAAGACACAACAGCCTACTGAAAGTGATCCTGGAGGGGAAAATACAAGGTAAAAGAGGCAGAGGCAGACCAAGATTAACATGGACGAGTAACATCAAAAGATGGACAAATCAACCGATGACAACCTGCACCATCAAAGCAAGAGATAGAGCAAAATGGCGCTCCATGGTAGCCAACCTTCGTTGCGGAGACGGCACTCAATGATGATGATGATATATCATCCATTTGAACGGCTGCATATATCATCAATTTGAACGGCTGTTTGAATGGTTGTATATGTTATCCATTTAAACTGATGTTTGAACGGCTGTATATATCATCCATTTCAACGGCTGTTTGTATCATCCGTTTGAATGGCTGCTTGAAGGGCTATATATCATCCATTTGAACGGCTGTTTGAACGGCTGTATATATCATCCATTTGAACGGCTGTATATATCATCCATTTGAACGGCTGTTTGAACGGTAGTATATATCATCCATTTGAACGGCTGTTTGAACGGTAGTATATATCATCCATTTGAACGGCTGTTTGAACGGCTGTATATATATCATGTATCTGAACACCTGCATTTTTCCAGCCAGTCACGTTACTAAAAGTCTTCATCATCTAGTCTATTCTGTTCATGGAATCAGTTTCACAGCAGTTAGGGCAACCCCATACCCACTCCACCGTCCTAGCAACCCTAGAATAGTATACAGACAGACTGTCCGTGTAAGCTGTTGTTCACAAACATATCTGCTCTTCCCACTACAACCCTCACATGGACAAGCCTCACATGGACAAGCCTCACATCGACAAGCCTCACATCGACAACCCTCACATGGACAAGCCTCACATCGACAAGCCTCACATTGACAAGCCTCACATCGACAACCCTCACATGGACAGGCCTCACATCGACAAGCCTCACATCGACAAGCCTCACATCGACAAGCCTCACATCGACAACCCTCACATTGACAACCCTCACATGGACAAGCCTCACCAGACTCTCATCAGACCCACCCGAGCAATGGTTGATGCCCTGCCCGTTCATCGCTTCATGCCCATGAACTGAAAGATCTCATTCACATCCCCTGTTTGTCGATTCGTTAATGTACCCGCTTCCCCATACAATTTCCCCTTCGATGTTTCTATCTTGTATTCTTATATTAAAATGATGCATAACCAGTTGAGACTATGAACTATGTACACAATTATATGCCAAAACTATATGTACATAATATAGTTTGTAAAGTCACTAATTATCCACATTATTATACTAATATGATAATATGAGCGTATGTAATAGATAATTATACGCTTCTACAATTGTTGCCACTGTTGTATATATATATATATATATTATACGTATTTACAATTATATATATTGGCTGTGTTTGGGGTTAATATTATAAAGATGGAACTGATGTGTGTGAGAATTAATGTGTCTTGATTGTTATAATGAGCGTAGATTACGCTGTGTCGATGACAGATAGATCGCCATGTATGGTGATGCTCAGTTGGTGCGGTCACGTTTGTGTGTAACTGAAACATATTATCTTGGTCGTTCATTGTCAGACATATTTGACTTTATTTGGTATCTGACTCTTACAGCTAGCTGGGTGGTCTTGGGTAGAGTCAGGCTCAGTTTGTTGGGTCTCTCTCACACACTATTATGAGGCTCATTAATTTCTTCTCTTTAACCCGCTTGAATGAGACTCAACTGGTACTTCTCACTTACCCGCTAGACTGAGGCTCAATTGTTGCTTCACCCTGACCAGCTAGACTGAGGCTCAATTGTTGCTTGACCCGGACCAGCTAGACTGAGGCTCAATTGTTGCTTGACCCGGACCAGCTAGACTGAGGCTCAATTGTTGCTTCACCCTGACCAGCTAGACTGAGGCTCAATTGTTGCCTCGCCCTGACCAGCTAGACCGAGGCTCAATTGTTGCTTCACCCTAACCAGCTAGACTGAGGCTCAATTGTTGCTTCACACTGACCAGCTAGACCGAGGCTCAATTGTTGCTTCACCCTGACCAGCTAGACTGAGGCTCAATTGTTGATTCATCCTGACCAGTTAGACTGAGGCTCAATTGTTGCCTCGCCCTGACCAGCTAGACTGAGGCTCAATTGTTGCTTCACTCTGACCAGCTAGACTGAGGCTCAATTGTTGCCTCACCCTGACCAGCTAGACTGAGGCTCAATTGTTGCCTCACCCTGACCAGCTAGACTGACGCTCAATTGTTGCTTCACCCTGACCAGCTAGACTGAGGCTCAATTGTTGCCTCACCCTGACCAGCTAGACTGAGGCTCAATTGTTGCCTCGCCCTAACCCGCTGCTCCCAGAAGACCAGTTTCACTAAATCGGGATAATAAAATAACCAACAAAACAACGAACTGCCCAACCACTAAACAACCAACCCAACAAACATTTGCACATTAACTAAACAACCAACCAACCCACCAAACACCCAACCCACCAAACAACTAATCAACAAACTCACCAAACAAACAATCACCCAACCCACCAAACAACTAATCAACAAACTCACCAAACAACAATCCACCAAAAGAGCTAACTCTTCAACTAATAAAACAACCAACCCACCAAACAACCAACCCACCAAACAACCAACCCACCAAACAACCAACTCACCAAACAACCAACCCACCAAACAACCAACCCACCAAACAACCAACCCACCAAACAACCAACCCACCAAACAACCAACCCACCAAACAACCAACCACCAAACAACCAACCCACCAAACAACCAACTCACCAAACAACCAACTCACCAAACAACCAACCCACCAAACAACCAACCACCAAACAACCAACCCACCAAACAACCAACCCACCAAACAACCAACCCACCAAACAACCAACCCACCAAACGACCAACCCACCAAACAACCAACCAACCAAACAACCAACCCACCAAACAACCAACCACCAAACAACCAACCCACCAAACAACCAACCCACCAAACAACCAACCCACCAAACAACCAACCACCAAACAACCAACCCCAAACAACCAACTCACCAAACAACCAACCCACCAAACAACCAACCACCAAACAACCAACCCACCAAACAACCAACTCACCAAACAACCAACCCACCAAACAACCAACCCACCAAACAACCAACCCACCAAACAACCAACCCACCAAACAACCAACCCACCACACAACCAACCACCAAACAACCAACCCACCAAACAACCAACTCACCAAACAACCAACCCACCAAACAACCAACCACCAAACAACCAACCCACCAAACAACCAACCCACCAAACAACCAACCCACCAAACAACCAACCCACCAAACAACCAACTCACCAAACAACCAACTCACCAAACAACCAACCCACCAAACAACCAACTCACCAAACAACCAACTCACCAAACAACCAACCCACCAAACAACCAACTCACCAAACAACCAACTCACCAAACAACCAACTCACCAAACAACCAACCCACCAAACAACCAACTCACCAAACAATCAACCCACCAAACAACCAACTCACCAAACAACCAACGCACCAAACAACCAACTCACCAAACAACCAACCAACCAAACAACCAACTCACCAAACAATCAACCCACCAAACAACCAACTCACCAAACAACCAACGCACCAAACAACCAACTCACCAAACAACCAACCCACCAAACAACCAACTCACCAAACAACCAACCCACCAAACAACCAACCCACCAAACAACCAACCCACCAAACAACCAACCCACCAAACAACCAACCCACCAAACAACCAACTCACCAAACAACCAACCCACCAAACAACCAACCCACCAAACAACCAACCCACCAAACAACCAACGCACCAAACAACCAACTCACCAAACAACCAACCCACCAAACAACTAATCAACAAACTCACCAAAAAAACTAATCCTCCAATCCACGAAAAGAGCTAACTCTTCAACTAATCAAACAACCAACTCTCGAAAAACCAAACAACAAATAATCCAATCCAGCATCCAATTAATCCTCCAACCCACCAAACAACTAATCCGCTAACCAACCAAACAACCAATTCTCCAACCTGTTGCAGTATGTTGTTGAAGATCTATTATTTGTAAAACTTTTTATTAGTACTTTCATTCGGTAGATCGACACACATAACTCATCATCGTAGTAACCAAATATAACAGTATTTATTATCAACATCCACATGGTTTGGCAACATGTCTCTGGTACAATCAACAAAGTTCTGAAGTTCTATTATTAATCTTAACGTTACTTTGTAGAGCCTATCGGCGGTGTTTATAACAAGTAACTTCCGTGATCGTAATAAAGCTATTTGGCAATCTGCATCTTTGGCAAGTGGCTAGCTTGAAATCCTATTGTTCCAATTATATAATCTCTTCTCTTCTGTGGTCTGTACGTGCGTTGTAGAATATCCAAGAAATCTCTTGTGATGATGATTAATTCATTATAGTAACTCTATCTAACAGTCCCGAGCAACTTACTAATTTCTATAATCAAGTATATTCTCAAACACCTGTTCGTACGGAGTCCAATGTTATTCTCCGTTGCCTGACGTCACCTCACCGGGTTAGTGATAAATCCGTCGAGGGCTTCGGCACCAGATTCAACACCTGCCGTCGCCTCCCACCTAATGTCATAGCTTGTTACGTTTAATCGCTCTGAGTTCGGTTGACTAATTTACGTTCGCTAATTCTAAGTTTCCTTTGTTATTCTACACCGACCACAACTATTCTACCTCTTATCTTTGACCTATCATTCTTTTATTCTTCCTCTGCTTGCCATTTTATCATTCCTGGATCAGTTACACTGTAACAAACCCACCAAGCAACCAATCCTAAAAATAAAAGAAATTGTTACATCCCTTTGTGTTCCCCCACCCCCTTTTGTTACATCTCTCTTTGTATCCATCCACTGTTACAGCTTTCATTGTGCGCTCCCCCACCCCTACTGTTTCATTTCTATTTGTGTTCCCCCATTGTTACACCTCCTTTTCTGTTCCCCACTGTTACATCTCCAATTGTGTCTTCCTCACTGTTACATCTCCAGTCTGACTCCGTCACTGCAGCATCTCCATTACGTCTCCCACACTGTTACATCTCCCTTTGACCCACCTTCCACCACTGCAAAATCTATATTATGCCCCCCTCCCTCACTGTTACATCTCCCATTTTGTTTCAGCCTCTGTTACATCTCCTTTTTTGTAACCCGCCACTGTTACCTATACTTTTTTCTCTCCCCAGCTGTTACATCCCCCCCTCCCATTGTTACATCTCCCTTTTTGTCTCCCCCCTTAATGTTAATTCTCCATTTGTGTCTCCCTCGCTATTACATCTCCCTTTTTTCTCCCACACTGTTACATCTTTATTGTGTCCGACCCCACTATTACATCTTTTATGTCCTATATAACCCCATCACACTGCGCAACAACCTACCCAACACTCCTGACGCGTTACGACCTACCCAACACTCCTGACGCGTTACGACCTACCCAACACTCCTGACGCGTTACGACCTTTCCAACACACCTGACACGTGACGGCCTCCCCAACAGTCCTGACACGTGACGTCCTGCTCAACACTCCTGACACGTGACGGCCTCCCCAACACTCCTAACACGTGACGACCTGCCGAACACTCCTGACACGTGACGGCTTCCCCAACGCTCCTGACACGAGACAGCCTTCCCAACACTCCTGACACGTGACGACCTGACGAACACTTCTGACACGTGACGACCTGCCGAACACACCTGACACGTGACGGCCTACCTAATACTCCTGACACGTGACGACCTGCCGAACACACCTGACACGTGACGGCCTCCCCAACACTCCTGACACGTGACGGCCTCCCCAACACTCCTGACACGTGACGACCTGCCGAACACTCCTGACACGTGACGACCTGCCCAACACGTGACGACCTGCCCAACACTCCTGACACGTGACGACCTGCCGAACACTCCTGACACGTGACGACCTGCCGAACACTCCTGAAACGTCACGGCCTCCCCAACACTCCTGACGCTATTAGGATTCAATAACGTTGCTACTGCAATCAAATAATTTGCTGAAATTGGATAAAACTGGCCGAATGTGTTGATACTGCTGCACAGTGTAGGAAACGATCATGTGTGGGAGAACCAGGAGAGATCAAAATGTGTGGGAGAACCAGGAGAGATCAAAATGTGTGGAAGAACCGGGAGAGATCAAAATGTGTGAGAGAACCGGGAGAGATCAAAATGTGTGGGAGAACCGGGAGAGATCAAAATGTGTGGAAGAACCGGGAGAGATCAAAATGTGTGGAAGAACCGGGAGAGATCAAAATGTGTGGGAGAACCGGGAGAGATCAAAATGTGTGGAAGAACCGGGAGAGATCAAAATGTGTGAGAGAACCGGGAGAGATCAAAATGTGTGGAAGAACCGGGAGAGATCAAAATGTGTGGAAGAACCGGGAGAGATCAAAATGTGTGGGAGAACCGGGAGAGATCAAAATGTGTGGAAGAACCGGGAGAGATCAAAATGTGTGAGAGAACCGGGAGAGATCAAAATGTGTGAGAGAACCGGGAGAGATCAAAATGTGTGGGAGAACCGGGAGAGATCAAAATGTGTGAGAGAACCGGGAAAGATCAAAATGTGTGGGAGAACCGGGAGAGATCAAAATGTGTGAGAGAACCGGGAAAGATCAAAATGTGTGGGAGATGCTTCAGTGGTGTCTTTTCAAGGGTTACCCGATGCCCATATGTGTATGCCCATTCATGTATTTGTTATTAAATGCGTCAGCCCATATGTGTATGCCCATTCATGTATTTGTTATTAAATGCGTCAGCCCATATGTGTATGTCATCGAGGCAACCAAGTCTGCAGCAATAAACATATGCTGTTAGATTGGGCAACCTCTCTCTTAGCCCATTCAGTCAATAGTGGGGTGACATAGTAGAATGAACAGGGCGTTTATCGAGGGTGTCCCACTCGCTACAGAACCCGGCATTTCCTCAAAATTTCGGACAGCCTTGACGATATCGCACTGAGATTTGAGCACGAGCGTGTTCGTTATATGGGAAATAGGGAAATCAAGTGTGTGATTGAGTGTTTGTGTGCTTGGCGTTTATCTGTTGGGGCATTAAGTAGCGCAGTTTGTCTGAAACCTCTCTGTGTTGATATCTTTAATTTGATTGAGGCTGCCTGTACGATACGGTTGCTGTTCGTGAGTGTTAGTGTACATAACATGTGAGTGTTAGTGTACAGTACGTGTTAGTGTACACGTGAGTCCACACAGAAGAGCTGGGTTTGTTTTCTCTCCAGGGAACGACTCTTGAGTGGTAAAACCCGATATAGAAATGTCGGGTTCTGTAGCGAGTGAGACACCCTTTATGTGTTTGTCAACATTCACTTTTTCATTATAACTTTTTTTACAACAGTATCAACATATTTTAATTCAATTAAAATAACTATTATTTCTTTTAAAATAACAATGCTTAGGGTAATGATCTAGGGTCGACCGAGAGTTCCTATAGAGCTGTCAAACAAAGGTCACTTTCCCAGTGCAGTCATCTGGAGGTGGTCGAGTCTAAATTTTGATTTCATCTTTGATAGAAGAAAGAATAAACTTGTTGATGTGATCGAGACTCGAACCCGCACTCTTCTGGTTTGAAGTTCAAAATGATATCGATTCGGTCATCAGCTTACGAAACAAATATAATATAACAAATGTAATGTAACAAATATAATATAACAAATGTAATGTAACAAATATAATAACTGTTATTGAAGTATGATCATTTTTGTTATCTGGAATCAGTTTTAGAGTCAACGCAAGACACAGCATTACTGTCCTTGGGAGTGTAGCGCGTCTCTTGGGCACATCTCGGGGGGGGGGGGGGGGCAGCGCGTCTCTTGGGCATATCTCTGGGGGGAGGGGGGGCAGCTCGTCTCTTGGGCATATCTCTGGGGGGCAGCGCTTCTCTTGGGCATATCTCTGGGGGGGGGGGGGGGCAGCGCGTCTCTTGGGCACATCTCGGGGGGGGGGGGGCAGCGCGGCTCAGGCAACTTGTATTCTCTCACCGGCTAATATCACTACTATTAGATTATAATTATAATATTTGTGAACTAATATAACCGTATTTTTCTTTCTCCCTTCCTGCACTTCCTCTTGTACCCGTTCATGTGTCGAGGGAGACACAAAGTTCTGGTTCTCTCCCTTTTGGTGACTTCACTCATTGTCGATTGATGTTGTTGTAGCGTTTCTTTGATGTTGTCTGTCCATCTTACTCTGGGTCTGCCTCTTGCTCTTCTCCTCATTTAATATAAACTTTGTATGGTAAGCAATCACACGACATTGTTTCTAGATGGACAAACCAGTTTATTTGTTGTTTCTGTATGTAGCTTAGGATTGGTTCAATGCCTACTCTTTCTCTTATAATATCATTTCTGATTCTGTCTTTTCTGGTCGCTCCAAGCACTTTTCTCAGACATCTCATCTCTGTGGTGACAAGCTTTCTTTTATGTTTAGTCGTAAGTGTCCATGTTTGGCATTGGTAGCACAATGTGGGAATGAATATACTCTGTATAAAATGTTTCTTGGTGGTGATAGTAATTGTTTTGTGTTGGCATATAGGGGATAGCTGTCCCAATGTTTGTTTTGTGTTGGCGTATAGGGGATAGCTGTCCCAATGTTTGTTTTGTGTTGGCATATAGAGGATAGCTGTCCCAATGTTTGTTTTGTGTTGGCATATAGGGGATAACTGTCCCAATGTTTGTTTTGTGTTGGCATATAGGGGATAGCTGTCCCAATGTTTGTTTTGTGTTGGCATATAGGGGATAGCTGTCCCAATGTTTATTTTGTGTTGGCATATAGGGGATAGCTGTCCCAATGTTTGTTTTGTGTTGGCATATAGGGGATAGCTGTCCCAATGTTTGTTTTGTGTTGGCATATAGGGGATAACTGTGCCAATGTCTGGTAGGCCTTGTTACATCGCATATCTATTTCTTTATTGATTTTACCATCTTCAGAGAATGTTATTAAATAACAACAACAACATTATTTTACGTTATGTCAATACTTGTCCACTATTATCACAATTATTAATAACATGTTTGAACTAATATAACTGTAATGTAAATGAGCATAGACGCTAGCTATCGATCATGACATTACATCATAGACAAAGGCTTGACTCCAGGGACAGTTAATGATGTTGACATATATAGAAGCCTCACGTCTTGTGCTGTCGCCCCGTGGTTCGTAGGGTAACGTTTATCAGTAATACAAGATAGATATTAATACAACTGTTTCTGAGTGAGAAACTAAAGGCCTGCATCATCAGTCTGCCAGAACTTAACCATCTGGTTTCATTTGTTGACATTTTGTATGTCAACTGTTTATTGTCATGGCGTTATATATATATATATATACACACACACACACACACACAAATTAATTGGAAACAAATAGATTATTTTTATGTTGTCTTATTTCCGATACACACACACACACATAATTTTCCTAATGAAATTAAAATAAGAGAATGTTGACAGCTTCAACTCGTCAATATTACATGGACATTTATACAAACCTTAATTTGGGCACAAATTAGCACTTATCCTGTACAAAGTGGTCCAAACTCAGTGTCCGTTACGAGACTTATCAAAAGTCTATACATTGTTCAATCACTGTCAAATAGATTTTGTAGGGACACAACAGTTATAGAACCGAACAAAGATCAAAGAAAGTAGCCGGTTTAAGGAAACCGTATTACCTGCATTATTTTTATAAAGTCATGACGTCATGGAAAATATAAGACCCATCATGCAACAATTCATGGTAATCAGTCCTGGGGTTTCCGAGATATTTGATGAAGTCATGAATTTTGAAATGTAAGATGGCGTCTCACACCACCTTTCCTATTGTAAATAGTGCTTTTGTCTTGGGCTTTGTTCTGACGAAGGCATGTTTGCCGATATTATACTTTTGTGCTGTGATCGCGTTCAGTATAGCAATATTTGCTGCTATTGACGTCTTTTAGTCCAGGTAGGCTTATCACTTCAGCTTGACAGTTCAGCATCCTCGGGAGATGCTGAACTTATTTCTGAAATGGAGACAGGTTGTTGTAGTGGCCCAGTAGAAAGTTGTAGAATACCGTTGGTAGTAGTCAGGCAGTGACACGGAGACAGGTTGTTGTAGTGGTCCAGTAGAATGTTGTAGAATACAGTTGGTAGTAGTCAGGCAGTGACATGGAGACAGGTTGTTGTAGTGGTCCAGTAGAAAGTTGTAGAATATAATTGGTAGTAGTCAGGCAGTGACACGGAGACAGGTTGTTGTAGTGGCCAAGTAGAATGTTGTAGAATACAATTGGTAGTAGTCAGGCAGTGACACGGCTATTGTTATTGGCTATGGAAGGCCTCGGTCTCACAGCAAACGAATTAAAATCCATAATTGCTCAACCGCCCGTGCCAGTGGAATCATCCGAATTACTAACACATCTCCCAAACAAAGAAAGGTAACTGTAGTCCCCATCGTAGCAGTCTCAGCACACACCAAAAGACATAAGGCGAAACCGCGCAGAAAGTGAACACAGCCAACTGTTCCCCGTCATACGATATCATCATTCATCGTAAACAAGCGGGATATCGAAGCAGGATCAAAACGGATGAGACACACAGCTCACGGTGTGCACAGAGGACTTAACTCAGTAGCTCCTGCAACAAGCCGGACTTGGAATATGAGGAAACTGCAAGAAGGAACACTTTTCAGACATAGCCTTCAATGGTTCCTGCCGCCTATCCACCATATACCATGGGAGTTTACGTCCTCCCGAAAATGATGATCGTCGTAGCACTTTATGATGTTAGGTCATCATTGATGACTCCAATTCCAAACATATAGACACACAGTGGTGGTAAGTTATCATTTCCAATCCAACAGAAGCCACATGACCTCATCACGTTGGTAGTAGTCAGGCAGTGACACGGATACAGCTCTAGGCTGGGAGTCCACACATCGTAGACAGAAGTATTCGTTTAATTGTGTATGGACAGCAAATTAGAGTAGTTATACGCGGATGTAGAATGGCTCAGGCAAAAGCTGCTTTCCAAAAAATGAGGAAGATATTGTGCAATCCATTTTTTACAATAAAGACTAGAAAAAGAGTTCTTAAATTTTACGTAGAGCCAGTCTTAACATATGGATGTGAATCATGGACAATAGGACAGCAGACAAGAAAATCACTGGAGGCTGTAGAAATGTGGTTTTACAGAAGAATGTTGAGAATATCATGGACAGCTAAGAAGAGTAATGAAAACATTCTTAAAGAAGCCGAAGCAAAAAGAGAGCTAATTTCCAATATTAGGAAGAAACAATCATCATTTTTTGGCCATGTAATGAGAAGGGTACAGCTGGAAACTGGGAAAATTGAGGGACGAAGAGATAGAGGAAAGCAAAGAGAAAAGATACCAGACAGCTTAAGAGAATGGCTTGGCAGAAGGTCAACAACAGAAATGATAAATAACTGTCGAGATCTAGAGTTGTGGAGAGACATGATCACCTACGCCAGCAGGCCCGGTACTTGATTGATTGATACGTGTAAGATAGAATCGATTAATTATCGATATATTCGTTGAGACTAGTTTAGTTTTATTTGGAAGGCAAAATAATTTAGCTTTGTGTGAAACGAGAGAAACCAAATAAATGTATGTATAATGGAAACACAGAAACTTTGTCATGAAAGTACTAGTGAACCTCAAGAAGAATGTGGACAATTTTATATGGCGGAGAGTTGATGTCAAGTAGAGAAACTTAAATAAGTTGATGTCAAGTAGAGAAACATAAATAAGTTGATGTCAAGTAGAGAAACATAAATAAGTTGATGTCAAGTAGAGAAACATAAATAAGTTGATGTCAAGTAGAGAAACATAAATAAGTTGATGTCAAGTAGAGAAACATAAATAAGTTGATGTTGATGGTAAAAGTGATATGTTTTTCTTTGTAGTCTGGAAAGTTTAAACAGTGTGACGTGAAAGGGAGATAATTAAACAATGTGACGTGAAAGGGAGATAATTAAACAATGTGACGTGAAAGGGAGATAATTTAAACAATGTGACGTGAAAGGGCGATAATTAAACAATGTCACGTGAAAGGGAGATAATTAAATAATGTGATGGTAAAGGGAGATAATTTAAACAATGTGACGTGAAAGGGAGATAATTAAACAATGTGAAGTGAAAGGGAAATAATTAAACAATGTGAATTGAAAGGGAGATAATTAAACAATGCGAAGTGAAAGGGAGATAATTAAACAATGTGAAGTGAAAGGGAGATAATTAAACAATGTGAAGTGAAAGGGAGATAATTAAACAATGTGAAGTGAAAGGGAGATAATTAAACAATGTGAAGTGAAAGGGAGATAATTATACAGTAAGGTGAAGAAAATAATAGAAGAATGTGACGCAAAAGGGCGATAATTAGACATTGATGTTGATATAAATCGTGTTGTTCTAATAGATACAACTCTACGGTTGTATGGGAAGAGTGATGTACCATGTGTTTGAGTTTTAACAAAAATGTCTCTTATTGCCTTTGAAATGTTAACAAACTGACAAGTGTTAACACTCTAAGAAATGTTAACATTAACTTACGAGTGCGATTGCTGTCTGATATGTCGTTGTTAGTTCTGTCATTGAAAGTGTATATTTGCTGGCCAAGGAGACCACGACGAGGTTGTATGAAATAAAAAGTGAATTTTGAAAAGTTAAAAAAAGTGTTGACGTCATGTCTTTCTTTCGTTTATGTTCAAATGATATCTAGTTTGTGCTGGGAATGAATGAGGGCACTCTGGCTGAGACGTCAGACACATTAGTATGAAGACTGTACTGAGTGTGTTGCCTACTCAACATCCAAACCAAGTGTTATCAATTTGTTACTGTCCCTGTTACTGTCCCTGTTACTGTCCCTCTGTAGCAGCCTATCTTATGCACTTCACAAATAATGAACGACACAAATATGAACGTTTCGGCTCAATATGCCTTCAGCAGGAACAACAAAACAACACACCCGCAGATATGTCAGTAAATAACACGTGCACCTCCAGTGCTAATATTACTTTTGTTTACTTACATATCCGTGTGTGTGTGTGTGTGTTGTTCATGCTGAAGGCCTATTGAGCCGAAACGTTCAAATTTGTGTCGTCAATAAATTACGTAAAGCTTTAAACATACCACAAACATTTTGTATTTTTCATTTCTCCTTTACAATCAGCTTTACAGCAACTTGGCATGTTGTGAATTTCTTTGCCTTGATCCTTCATACACTCCGTTTCTCTGTGACCTTCCAAACTATCTGTCCATCCGTCACGGCACTCTCTTCATTGTGACATAATTCGTAAATGAATCTCGTCACATAATTTTCTCCCTTACCAATGGTGACAAAAGATATGGGAACCATGCAGGGTTACTCCATGGGGTCTGGCTCGCCTTTTGTCCCGGTAGGTTCGACATCTGCGAGTTTCCTGAGGATAAGCTGACGTCACCGTTATATGGTCAGCTGATCGGTCTTGTTTCCTGAAACCTGATCAACGGTAAGTAGGTCAACGGAAGGTTTGTGGAGGTTTGTGTAGGTTTGTGTAGGTTTGTGTAGGTTTGTTTAGGTTTGTGGAGGTTTGTGTAGGTTTGTGGAGGTTTGTGTAGGTTTGTGTAGGTTTGTGGAGATTTGTGTAGGTTTGTTGAGGTTTGTGTAGGTTTGTGGAGGTTTGTGTAGGTTTGTTTAGGTTTGTGGAGGTTTGTGTAGGTTTGTGGAGGTTTGTGTAGGTTTGTGTAGGTTTGTGGAGATTTGTGTAGGTTTGTTGAGGTTTGTGTAGGTTTGTGGAGGTTTGTGTAGGTTTGTGGAGGTTTGTGTAGGTTTGTGAAGGTTTGTGTAGGTTTGTGGAGGTCTGTGTAGGTTTGTGTAGGTTTGTGGAGGTTTGTGTAGGTTTGTGGAGGTTTGTGTAGGTTTGTGTAGGTTTGTGGAGGTTTGTGGAGGTTTGTGGAGGTTTGTGTAGGTCTGTGGAGGTTTGTGTAGGTTTGTGTAGGTTTGTGGAGGTTTGTGTAGGTTTGTGGGGGTTTGTGTAGGCTTGTGTAGGTTTGTGTAGGTTTGTAACGATGTAGTGATGGCTAAGGTTACGTGAAACTTGACTTCAATAGTTAATTATTTCATCGTCAGCTCGTGTGTCCATTGAGAACGTCACATTCACCACAGTTCGTGTGAAATAATCTCTGTCTCTAGCCAGATCTCCTACAGAACGTTGCATTCACCACAGTCAGTCTGAAAGAATCTCTGTCTCCAGCCAGATCTCCTACAGAACGTTGCATTCACCACAGTCAGTCTGAAAGAATCTCTGTCTCCAGCCAGATCTCCTACAGAACGTTGCATTCACCACAGTCAGTCTGAAAGAATCTTTGTCTCTAGCTAGATCCCCCACAGAAAGTTGCATTCACCACAGTCACTCTGAAAGAATCTTTATCTCTAGCTAGATCCCCCACAGAAAGTTGCATTCACCACAGTCAGTCTGAAAGAATCTTTATCTCTAGCTAGATCCCCACAGAAAGTTGCATTCACCACAGTCAGTCTGAAAGAATCTTTATCTCTAGTCAGATCTCCCACAGAACGTTTCATTCATCACAGCTGCTGTGCAAGAATCTATGTTTCTAGCCAGATCTCCCACAGAACGTTGCATCCACCACAGCTCGTGGGAAAGAATCTCTGTCTCTAGCCATGTCTCCTACAGAACGTCACATTCACCACGGCTCATGTGAAAGAATCTCTGTCTCTAGCCATGTCTCCTACAGAACGTCACATTCACCACGGCTCATGTGAAAGAATCTCTGTCTCTAGCCATATCTCCCACAGAACGTCACATTCACCACGGCTCATGTGAAAGAATCTCTGTCTCTAGCCATATCTCCCACAGAACGTCACATTCATCACGGCTCATGTGAAAGAATCTCTGTCTCTAGCCATATCTCCCACAGAACGTCACATTCACCACGGCTCATTCACCACGGCTCATGTGAAAGAATCTCTGTCTCTAACCAGATCTCCCACAGAACGTCACGTTCACCACAGCTCGTGTGAAAGAAGAGACAACAAGAGAAGAAGGTGGTCATATGTTGGTCATGTGATGAGAAGACAAGAGAAGAAGGTGGTCATATGTTGGTCATGTGATGAGAAGAGACAACAAGAGAAGAAGGTGGTCATATGTTGGTCATGTGATGAGAAGAGACAACAAGAGAAGAAGGTGGCCATATGTTGATCATGTGATGAGAAGAGACAACAAGAGAAGAAGGTGGTCATATTCATATGTTGGTTATGTGATGAGAAGAGACAACAAGAGAAGAAGGTGGTCATATGTTGGTTATGTGATGAGAAGAGACAACAAGGGAAGAAGGTGGTCATATGTTGGTCATGTGATGAGAAGAGACAACAAGAGTAGAAGGTGGTCATATGTTAACCATGTGATGAGAAGAG